>JALJCO010010856.1:0-13727 GCA_023101725.1 Atherinomorus stipes
CCCAGCAGGCTGAAAGCTGCCCGTACAGCCGTCAGTATTTAACCCCTCCTTCTCCTGCAATAACAGATCAGTGAAAATATGATGCTGCTCACTGTTGCACCATGTGCTGCTGACTACACTTCTCTCTCTGTTTTCACTTTCTCCCTTGTGCACACTACTTTCTCTAAGCGGTCTTTGCTGTACATGCTTTCCCATTTCTGATGCACACAGTGTTGCTTACCAGAGAGAAGTGATGTTCTTGTCTCAAATCCCTCAATCACTCATAGCGAGAGAAGGGGCTGCTGAGGGAAGAATGTGGAGGGAAGAACTTTAGTTGTTTGAAAATTCAAATTACAAAACTTTTCAGTCATTAGGCCTCTTACTATACTCGAACTTTTTCTCTATTTTTGCAGTTTAAGAAAATGCTACATTTTACATATACAGTAGTTATGGGTATCTCTCTCTCTCTCTGTGTGTGTGTATATATATATATATATATATATATATATATATATATATATATATATATATATATATACACACAGTTGGTATGGAAAGTATTCAGACCCCTTTAAACTTTTTACTCTTTGTCTCATTGCAGCCATTTGCTAAAATAAAAAAAGTTCATTTTATTTCTCGTTAATGTGCACTCAGCACTAGGGCTTTGACTCCGAACTTCGTTATTCGAATATAATTCGAACATTAAAAAATAAACGAAGTTCGAACTAATATTTACATTCAAACCTGTTCTGGGTATTACTTTTTATCAACGTGTTGGAATGTAAAACGTTATCAACAAGTTAATGCGCGACGCTTTCTAGAGAACTTCAAAGTTGAAAAGTGAGCATCAGCACTGAGCAGGCTGATATAACAGTAGTATGATGAAATAAAGCATCTTACAAGTTTCAGCAGCGTGAAGAGCCGGCCTCGTCAGCTAAATAATATAATCCTACAATCAGTTCCAGCGCATTTCTCATCGGATAATCAACTACGAAGATGGATTGTGAACATCAGGTCACACCGTATCTGAGCTCCACACTTTACAGTCCAGGACGTCAGAGAGCCGAGTGAAGGAGGAGGGAAAGAGGAGCTGAAAGCCGGCGCTGTTCTGATTTTAATTCATTATAAAAACTATTCTCCTGGTTAGAGAAGACTATGTTTGAGAACGTACAGCTGGACTAGAGAAGATGAAAACTGGAGAAGCAGTTCGTGCTCGTGTCGTCGGAAAATGAGAAAGATAAGTAGCAGCCTAGCGGCTTATAAGCAAATCCAGCTAGTGCTAACCTAAGAAAATAATATAAATAGCAATGATTTATCTCAAAGAACAGTGCAAATAGATTTCTGTGTTAAAAATGTGAGCGTAATATTCGTTCTTACTTCACAATGTCATAATCAGACAAACACAATCTATTTGTGTCACTGTCTTCCAATGATGCTGCCACCGAGCTACCGCTGTTAGCTTAACATTGCCAATAAAGGATTGGATATACGGCTTAAATCGCTTCACCCGCTTAGTGGCAGATGTCTTTGTGTGTTTCTTATAAATCCAATGGACATCGTCCACGATGACGTGCGGCAGGTCTTTAAAAAAAAAAAAGAAAAAGATGTAAAATGCCGTTTTGTCCGAGGTGTAACAGTTCTGAACTAGAATTGATCGTCAGGGATCTCTCCCATCTGGTGCAGTTGAGAATAGCGACCGACGGAGCATTTACTGTGTCATAACAGCATCTTCTGTTATATTCTGCTCATTACATCTGCACTATTACACTGAATTATCTTGTTTGCTAATTAACAACAATTTTAACTCACCTAAATACTTTGAAAAGCCTCTTCGTGCACGTAGTACATTGACGTTGATAGAGCTACACTGCCCTCTGGTGGCCACAACATGTACAACTCTAAGTTGATGCCAATGCAAATTTATGGTTCAATTATTATTAATAAATGTTCGAATATATTCGAACTTCGTTGTTGGGCACAGAATTTCTTTATTTAGCTATTTATTGTTTCATTAAGTTATTGCTGCCACCGGACATAATGGACACAGTTGCTTGCACGCTCACCATCCTAACATAACAACTCGAAGCAACATGGATACGAGATTGTTGAGCTACAGGAAGCTCCACCAGCTCTCAAGTCCTCTGTCTGGGAGCAGGGAGCAGAAATCAGTGTGCCGACATGGCAGAACTGCGGTCGCAGCGTTTCCCCATCAGCTTCACAACATTGGGAGGGCGCGGGGATCGAATTGTTAGGATGAACCCCACTAGGGTGATAGCCGCTGTAGTAGAAAACCTATAACTACAGATCAGCTCTGCTGAATGATGTATTCTGCGCTGTATTAGCCTTCCAGTTACAGCGTTCCAGTGTTGATAAGAATAAAATAATCAGCAGCTGCTCGGTTCAGCCATGCTGCGTTTCAAAGTGATAAAAAAGAAAAACAGCGGACAGAAAAACGTAAAGGATTGTATAAGCTTTGATAAAAACCGTTTCATTCCCCCATATAGCTGTGCTAAATATTCTTAAAGTTCAGATCTAAGATGACGTACTGACATTAATTAAACGTGATTTTGACTGCGGTATCAGCTGTACGAGTTCCTGCGACGTGCTCGTTTTTGCGCAGCTGCAGGTGAAGAGGAGCACGAGTGTTTCATTTTCGGCTTCGGCAGAGTTTAAACTGAGTTTGAGTTTCAGCGGGTTGACATGTTTTCAGACGCACGCGCTGTCTGAGGCACCGGGCACGCTCATCCCATGGATGTGCACATGTCTGTGGGTGGTTGCATCACAGAAACTCAGAGAGCAGCAACATGCTGTAATGTAAACCTGATAACTAGAAGCAGCTTAGTTTTAAATCAATAGCTCAATATAAACCGGTTCTAGAGGAAATGAGACCTGAAACCAGTTTGTGAGCTGGTGCTGGATAGAAAACCAGATCACAATAACTTAGGTGTGGTGCTGGGTCTGGTAGGGGAAAACACTGGCTCGGGTATGTTGTATGAACTCGGTTGTGATGTTAAATTTTAGTGAACTTGTTGATCAAACACAAGACATTTCATATTTGTTCATTTTTCTCCATAACTGTACCGAGGAAAAACCGAACAGTGATTTTTGTGTACCATTACAGCCCTACTCAGCACTCCATCTTGACAGAAAAAAACAGAAATGTGAAATTTTTGCAATTTTATTAAAAAAGAAAAAATGAAATATCACATGGTCATAAGTATTCAGACCCTTTGCAGTGACTCATATTTAACTCATATTCTGTCCATTTCTTCTGATCCTCCTTGAGATGGTTCTACTCCTTCATTAGAGTCCAGCTGTGTTTAATTAAACTGATTAGACTTGATTAGGAAAGACACACACCTGTCTATATAAGAGCTTCCAGCTCACAGTGCATGTCAGAGCAAATGAGGATCATGAGGTGGAAGGAACTGTCCAAGGAGCTCAGAGACAGAATTGTGGTGAGGCACAGATCTGGACAAGGTTACAAAAGAGTTTCTGCAGCACTAAAGGTTCCTAAGAGCACGGTGGCCTCAATAGTCCTTAAATGGAAGAAGTTTAGGACGACCAGAACTCTTCCTAGACCCGGCCGTCCAGCCAAACTGAGCAACCGTGGGAGAAGAGCCTTGGTGAGAGAGTAAAGAAGAACCAATAGATCACTGTGGCTGAGCTCCAGAGATGCAGTAGGAAGATGGAAAAAGTTCCACAAAGTCAGTATCACTGCAGCCTCCACCAGTCGGGGCTTTATGGCAGAGTGGCCCGACGGAAGCCTCTCCTCAGTGCAGACATATGAAAGCCCGCATAGAGTTTACCAAGAACACATGAAGGACTCCCAGACTGTGAGAAATAAGATTCTCTGGTCTGATGAGACCAAGATTGAACTTTTTGGAGTTCATTCTAAGCTGTATGTGTGGAGAAAACCAGGCACTGCTCATCACCTGCCCAATACCATCCCAACAGTGAAGCATGGTGGTGGCAGCATCATGCTATGGGGGCGTTTTTCAGCTGCAGGGACAGGACAACTGGTTGCAGTTGAAGGAAAGATGAATGCGGCCAAGTACAGAGATCCTGGAAGAAAAGCTCTTCCAGAGTTCAGGAACTCAGACTGGGCCAAAAGGTTCACCCCTTCCAACAAGACAATGACCCTCAGCACACAGCTGAAATAACAAAGGAGTGGATCAGAACCACTCTGGACCATTCTGGACCGGCCCAGCCAGAACCCTGACTTAAACCCAACTGAGCATCTCTGGAGACCTGAAAATGGCTGAACACCACCGTTCACCATCCAACCTGACAGAACGGGCTTTATGCAGAGCTCCACTACTTCCTGAACTTAGTATTGCACCTTTGTTTCCCGTCTTTCAAGATTGAACGAACTGATTAATCCAGGTGTGTCTGACCATTTGCTAAGATCAGACACACCTGGATTCATCAATTCATCCCACTCAATAATGACTAATATTTGGAACTAACCGCGTCTTTCTTAAATCTTTAGCTGCTGTGTTTTAAAATGAGCTAGTAGTTCATAGAGAGGCGTTTCTTCTGAGGTGGTGTGTGATAGGAAAAGTTTGAGAACCACGAAATTATGATACAGTTATTACTTGTGCTCCAGAGCAGTGGTTCTCAAACTTTTCAGTACAGTACCACACGAAATGAAAAATACTTCATTAATCCCTGAAGAGAAATTCAATATTGCAGGTTTTTCCCCCAACAATAAAACAATAATCAATAACTAGTTGAATAACTAATTTAAGTGAGATAAAAAGCCAGTGTTGGTTTATCAGATTTAAAAAGTGATCACATATTCTAGGCTTGATGGTACGCTCAGCTTCCATTGTACAGGAGATTTAGCACATTTGTGTGTGCGGACATTTGTCAGATGTCTCTCCCTTGACATGGTATTGCACTTGGTTGGTAGCATCACACCAGATGCAGGAATTTCCATTTTCACTCACCGTTTACTTCATCCCCTCAGGCTGGCAATTATTCAAATGTGGCCATTGTTTCATGACATCCTCGCGCCACCTCAGCCGTGATATGCCAGCAATGAAAAAATGTTTAGTCCATAAATTAAACACCCTGCAGATGTTAAAGCCTGAACAACATAATGATCTTGCTTCAAGTGAGGAGGTGTCGCATTAAAAGGGAGAAGTGACTGACAATATTCACAGCTACTTGGATTCATTAGCTAAAGTACTCACAGGTTCAAAGTCATTTCCATATAGATGGCAAAATAAAATTCTCGCTCCAGTCCTCTCTGAGACGAGGGACCCATCTGCATCCTGGTCTGGCTAACATTCCTGCCGTTGGCTGGGCTGAACAGATGGAACATGACCGCGTCCATGCATCTGTTACGTCCAAAATACCAAAGATGTTTTCACTCACTAAAAGAACATTGGTTTTGTATGGTTTTAGATCCACTTAGGAGCTTTCTGGACACACACTTGTTGACCCGGTGACAGAAATATGTGGAGCATCAAATGCCAAAGAATCTTTTTAATGTTTGTTTTTGTGGAATTTGTCCAAATGTGTTAAAAGACCAACAATGACATAACTCATTGTGGAGAAACAATTAAAACTGCAATGCTTCTCGTGTCTGTGTGTCTTTGTTTTCATATTCTTTTTTTATGCTTCTGTTTCATATTCAAAATTGTTTTGTGCATAATTTACTCACTAAAGGCCGGATCTATCAAAGGTTTGTGTGTACAAAAAACGTGAGTTATCTCATTGCGCACACAAAAATATGAACAAACTGATCTACGAACAGCTAGCAAAATGGGCTGTGTCTTTCAAAGGTGCTAAATAGCGCCTCTTATCCAGGTAGAACTTGTGCTGCAATGAATATGCAATATTGGGCATTTACACGCAACTGTGCGTGTGACGGGAGAACAAAATGTAAATATATTCATTAAGCACTCGTAAAGGGATTTATTAACTGCAAGATGGATTGCATTGCTGGTTTATTGCCTGTTTTTCTAGTACATCTGAAAATCAGGTGCAAACTTGCTGCCGTGCGCACAAAAGGCTTCAGTTTCTAAGAAGGATAATGCTGGACACACCCAAATATGATTCAAAATCATTTTTCATGAGCAAAGAGGGCAACATTTAGTTTTCATCATTAAATCCAATAACAATCTACTCAGAAAATGCCACTATTTAATACGAATGATAAATATGGATATCTGGACAAATGAATCAGAAAGTTTGCAGCTGCTTTGGAGCTTAATGAGAACGAAAGCTGACATTAATTGTGTCTTTTTATTTCCCCTCTTTTGCCAACATCACATTTTAACTTGGACTGAATTTAGCGGGTGGACAGGATCATAAGATCACCTGGCAGCACGAGCCCAGAGCTGTTGGCATCGTGTCACATGCTGCATACCTCGTGTGTAATAGATGTCAGAGACCATGTTCGAAGCTGCAAACTGTTTAATTTGTTCAGCAACTCCTGATCTATGTCCTCATAAATTGGCCACTTCTGAGTCTCTCTGCACAGATACCTGTTGTGTATATATATGTATATATACACAACAGGTATCTGTGTATGTGTAATGTGTACACATACAGCAGGGGGAAAAAAGTATTGAACACGTCTACATTTGTTTTTAGAAAATACCACCAGATGTCGGCAACAACCCAAGTAATGCACACATACATAGAAATCCGAACATTTATGTCCATAAATTGTGTGTAATATAGTGAAATGACACAGGGAATAAGTATTGAACACATGAAGAAATGGAGGACCAAAAGATCTGGAAAACCAAGAAAGTATGTAGAAAGTAATCTTGTCCCCTATCAGAGCAAAGTAATACCAGCTGGTTTAGTCCTGATTGATGCCTTTAAAAGGGTTTCTCATCACCAAGGCGTCAGACAAGAAGCATCGCATGATGGGTAAAAGCAAGAGAGCTGTCCTAAAGACCTACGCAGCCTTCTTATTGCAAACACACTGAAGGCATTGGTTCCAGGTGCATTTCTAAACTTCTGAAAGTTCCAGTGAGCACCATTGGGACCATCATCCGGAAGTGGAAAGAACACTGGCATGGTCATAAAGCGGCCACGGCCAGGTGCTCCTCGCAAGATTTCAGACAGAGGAGTCAGAACAATAATCAGAAAGGTTCTCCAACAGCCCAGGACCACTCGTGGGGGAGCTTCAGAAAGACCTCGGAACCAGCAGCTACAGTTGTTTCAGAGAAAACAAGAAGTAATGCACTCGGCCACCTCATGGCCTCTCATGCACGCACACCACAAGACTCCATTTCTGAAGAAAAAGTGTGTTGACGTTTGCAGCACAACATCTGGACAAACCAATGGCATTCTGGAAAACATAGTCTGGTCAGATGAGACCAGAACTGAACTCTTTAGATGTCATAGGATACAACATGTTTGGAGGCAGATTGTGTGGAAGAATGGGCCAAAATCACACCTAAGTAACGTATTACACTGGTTTCTCCATACAGGAGGCGTCTGGAGGCTGGAATTGCCAACAAAGGTTTTTGCACTAAGTATTAGATAAATTTTAGTAAGCGTATTCAATACTTATTCCCTGTGTCATTTCACTTTATTACACATAACTTAATTTATGGACATAAATGTTGGGATTTCTTTGTATGTGATCATTACTTGGGTTGTTGTTGACATCTGGTGAAAATTTCATGCCAATAGCTCTACTAGAAATGTGTTTTCTGAGAAAACACATGTTCAATACTTTTCCCCCACTGTAAATGTATGTATGATGATATGGAGGGGATGCCCTTGTGGGGGGGTGGGGTGGGGGGTTTTGTGGAGATCTTATTGAGATATTGTTGGAATTTGGCTTTGGATTGGAGTGTGGTTTCTGGATATTTGATTGTGGATGGTGGGTTTGATGGCTAGCATGCTCTGATCTGATGTAATGTGGGTGGATTGATTGGCTGTGTGCTTCTGGGGATATGATTAATATTTTATGGCTGTCTTAATATGCTGTGCTATAATGGGGGCAATCTTTATTTGCCTATGGATGGATTTTCTTATTATATTGATGTGGGATAATATATATGGGGGTATGCTCAGAAATATGATCATGTGCCTGTGTTATGTTTATTTATTAAGATTTATATTTTTGTTTCTGATTGGGGGGATCTTCTGTGCTCCTGCTTGTCGGGGATACTGGATGTGTATGCCGCCTGCTGGTTGGGAATAACTTGTGATCCCTGGGTGCTGTATTGTGGGCGTGGTGGGCTGCCTTCTGGGGGTTGTTATATATATATATGTATACATATATGTATACATATAAAATATATATGTTTTTTTAATCATACTTTATTTTTAAAGGCCTCCTTCAACTGAAAACCCATTTAACTTGCTCCTTCTGAAATACGGAGGGTTTCCCCTTGTTTACTTACACATGCTGACTTGCTAGCGTTGCGTTCCCCCAGTTGGCTGTTCTTTCTCATCAGAGAAACAATACGAAGAAAAGAGCGAATCGGGAACAGCCTCGCACTTCTATGTCACATTGCAAATAGCGTATCCCACGTGGGGTTTATATCTGTCCATTGGAAGGCCGTAACCCTCCACTACACACTAGAAGTAAAGACGGCACGACTGTAGCTTCGGAGTTGAGAAGCTAATTAGCTAACTGTTTGTTAGCATGGCGGAACAAACTTGTTTGTCGGCTCTATTTCCTGTCTGTAACAAAATAAGAGCGGAGGGCGGAGCTTCCTTCATACACTGATGGGAGCCAGCCAATCAGACGGAAATTCATGAGAAGGACCCGGAAAAGCTGCCGTTGGACCACAAGCCTCTCTTCTAGTATACAAATACAGCTGGATACAAAGATACCAGAAGGTTTTTTTAAACAGAAATGATGCAGAATGCATTCAATAATAATGGAGAACACAGAAATATTAATGACATGACCATGGAAGTACAACTTTAAATTATATCTTCATTTTTCTCCACGCTGCAAACCTCAAAACACGCAACACCTTCATTTATAAAGGGGTGTCTCCAACATGTTTGCACCCGCTGTCATTTGCACCATTACTTTTGATAAATCACCCGCAAGCCATGGTCCAATCCCTTGTGCAAAATTCTGGATTACATGGGCAAATTACTACATGCAAATTTGGATCTTTGTAGATGTGGCCCTTACCCCGGCTTCACACCTGGTCCGTGACGTGAGCGCAGCGGCTTTGCTGCGACTTCCTCGGCACAAGCATTTACACCGTTCACTGTGTGGCCGCGCAGCGCACCCGCGAGCGCACCAGCTGTTGTTAGATTGGTGACATCACGGAATCACAAGAGGACTGCTAGATCGCCTGTGATTCTCAACCAAATGGTTCATTTTGTCCACATGTTCATGCGTCATGGTTTCTTCTTTCACTGTAACCTTGTGCACACGGAGATGCTGTCATGTTCAGGTAGTTCAGCAGTTTAAAAGCTGCACGGTGGCTTTTTTTTTAGGAAGTTACCGGATATTTCACACTGAAACTGTGTCTGACTTCCTGTCCGGTTCGATCTGAACTACTGATATTAACGCGGTGTCGGTGCGTGGAGCGTCAACAATAGAGCTGGCGCGTATCTGTAGCGCAGCGGCACGGCATGCCGGAGCGACGACGGACGTGAGCAATTTGTTTCAAACCATTGATTACATGGGCGCGATCCGGTGCGCATGGCGCGCCGCTGTGCTGCACTCACGTCACGGACCAGGTGTAAAGCTGGGGTTAGAGTTTTATCAGTTATTGAAGGGGGTGATGACCAGTGTTATATGCCATTTTATTATAATTAAATAAATAAATAAATACAAAATAAATAGGTGTTCAAATATAAAAAATAAAACAAAAAAATTGTTTCATATTATTTATTTGGAATGTTATAAATATTATTGATTATTTTCTATTGGATTATTCATATTGGATATATTGTATTATTATATGATTATTTGCTATATTTTCTATTTGTTGCATTATTATTATAGAATGAAGATTTGATTATTGAAAAGTCATTTTGTATTGGTAAAGAGCTTTTTTTTCTTGGGGCTTTTATTTTCCCGTTGTGCTGCTTCTTTTTGTTTTTTATTTTCCTAAATCAAATTGGGGGGGGTTGTGGCGGGCCTATCGGCTTGGCTCGGCTCCCGCGTCTGTCGTCACCTGGTGGTGGCGGGCGTGTGGGCGGCTCCGGTTCTCACAGAAGTAGCAGTTTAGTGTGAAAAGGCTGGACAGATCGGGATTGTGTTTGTTTGCATCTGGATAAAGCTAAAGGATAAAGAGGTGTCTGGGTTGGGGCTATGTGTCCATGGTTGGCATTGATATGAGTCCCTCATGGATTTTTTTCTATTCTGGTGTTCGTGTGCGCCTAGATGTCGGGATTCTCCTTTTATTATTTTATTCCTTCTTATTATGTATATGATTGGGGTCTGGGAATAAATATGTTGTTATTATTATGTATTTTTGTTATATAAATATATGGGGGGTTTGGGTGGTTGTAGTTAATATGAGATGAAAAGGTGGCCAGGGAAAGGAATGGATACAAAGTAAGTCAGTGTCTTTGAATAAAACTAATCCAAATTAAGAAGAGGATTTGTGACATATTTGCCCGTGTGTTGGTGTACCTAATGGGCTTCATATTTATCGTGGGATCTCGTGGCTGCAACCGTTTGTGTTGCTTTGCGCGTGATATCAGCCTGTCAGGTTGTGAACATCCAGTTTATTAGATGAAACCCGGCTGTTATAATAATCTCTTGTACCTGTTAAAAACACCAAAATGGATTTATTGCTGGGGCATCACATGGAGTCCCGTCAGAAAACCGGGCCTCCGTCAGTGAGGGTGAAACCGATCAGGCCGGTTCTATCTGGTGGGCCCCAGGACTCAGGCAGATCGCTGTTGCTTGGTTCTTCTGAGGCCGTGGAGCGCCGGCCTCTGTGTCAGCAGTTATGGAGACATCCCGTGTCCCTCCAGGCTCCATCCGGCCATGCATGCTGCTTCTTCATGCTGTTAATGTGAAAAATCTATGGCTTCATGATCTGATGCTCAACTCATGGCCTGTGCCTGAACTCCGGCATCATTCCTTTATCTTCTTCTGCTTATCGATCATACCGTCTGCTGTCTGTTCTAGCCTTTCCGCTACTTGCTACCCCTTGCTTTCTTTGCGCGTTTCCTCCTCGTGATAATAAAACGCCTTCATCCCCAAATGTATGCCAGCCGTGGGCCTTCACCACAGCCTGTCATAGGTCGTCAGCTCCACAACCCCGCCCCTAAATTTGAATATTAGGATGCAGGAAATAAAGAAACAAAAAAAAGCAGCCAAAGTCTTGGTCTAAACAAAGCCTCCCAAAATAGTGTGAGCTTTAAAATAAAGTTTCACTATATAAATAACTTAATATATAAATAAATGAATAATAATGAATAATAAAATAGATAACTTAATAAATATAAAATACTTAATAAATACTATAAATTACTTTAATAAACTAAAAAAACTTAATAAATACCCGATACATAAATAAATAAATAAATGACTTAAAACTAAATAGATAAATATAAGACTAAATAAATAACTTTATAAATAAATAAATAACATAATAAAAAAAATCACTAAATAAATGAATCTAACCTAATAGATAAATAAATAACTTAATAAATAAAAAACTACATATACTGACTAAATAAAAAAATGGCATATTTATTGATAAAATATTGTGGCCCTGTATTTTGGCATTATTTGTTATTTAAGGTTTGATGCTAGAGACTGATTGCTTAGTAATCTGATTACAGTAATCTGATTACTTTTTCAAGTAATCTACCCCCAATAATCAGATGACAGTTACTTTTATAATTACCAAAGTCACTTACGTGTGTTAGTCCCAGTGTGGTAGGACGACGTTTCCGACCAAAATAAAAATGAAGTTAAGACTTTATTGTTCTTCACTGCATGTTAGATCATGAGCATGTTTCTGCTGGATCTGGTATTATTAGACTGTTGGGCAAGTTTATTTGTATAACACGTTTCATGTACAGGTCAATTCAAAGTGCTTTACACACCTTCTCACGGTGCTGAAGAGACTTTCTAGAATCAGAAGCATGCAGTAACTTTTATCCACTCAAACCCGGCTTTGATGAATATAAGTTCATATAAGCATGAATCATTCACTGCACAGTACTTCAGAAAAACAATAGTACTGAAAATAAAACTTCATTCAATGATCCGGTGCATGCTGGGAGCTTCACCTTAACACCATTATTCTGTTAGTCTTTCCAAACCAGTGATCAGATTATAGATTTGTCAAAGTGGCTGTGATGCTGTTTCATTATCTTCTCATATGTAGACATGATTCAGTATTTGTTTATTTATTTTTGGTCATTTTTGACACCAGTTTTCCCTCCTCAGTGAAAAAGTCTGGTACAGTAATGATATGATCTGCCCGGAGACCAAGTTGACTTCATTTTGATTGGCTAAAACCTTATTTAGGGAAACTAAGTCAAATTGCCAGTAGCTAGCGGTCGGAGTTTGCTACAGGCTATCTGTTAGCATCATGGGCACTTCAGACAGTGAACTGTTTATCTGACAAGATGGCATTTAGGACAAGTTACAGAATCTCTTCCATAATTACACAACCCACCCCCCCCCCAAACCCCAGAAGAGTTTGATCTTATGGCACCTTTAGAGTAGCTAATTCTAAGTCACCTTTTCAAACCAAGACATGAGTTCCTCTCCATGTCAACTTGGGTTGCCATCTTCAGAAACGAAAGCGTCTTTGCGTGGACAGATCTTGAGCTTTCAGTCAGCTCAGCTTGCATCTTCCATTTGTCTGCCACTGACTGAATGAAGCTCTCGATGGACCCTTTCCCTCCTGTCGAAGGAATAAAAGAGCTGCGGCAGCCTACACGTTGTGATCACTTGCGGTGGACCACCCCCGTCTTCTTAAGGAAGCATATGATTGCACCAAATGTGCGTACTGTGATCTACCCACATGGTGGCTGGAAGGACTGTGGCATGCTGGCACTGCAACCCGCCTAAACCAAGAACAATTAGCATACATGTTTATGTAGACATGACCCAGATGAGGAATAATTATACAGCGTTGTCTCTCAGTCCTCCCACTCTAAATAAAGACTGAACTCTGCATTGCACTGCGGTTGTAATCGTTATCTAACAGACAGAAATAACATCTGCATACGTCTGTTGCTCTGCTGACTGTCTCGGAGTGTCATCAACAGTACAGCTTCAGGTAGCAACACAACAAAAAGATCTGTCGTATTTAGGTTGGAAACACTCCTGTTTTATAGTTACTTCATACAGTCTAACTGCACTGTAACAGCTCTTCCTCTTTCTTTATGTCCTTCATACTGTATCGCTGTCCTCCCCTGAGAACAGGAAGCTAGGGGAGTCAGGGATTAGCAGTGATAACTTCACTGGGTTAGCTTTTACTGCTCGAAAAGGATAACCATTTATTGAAGGTCAAAATATGACATTAACTGCAGTTTAAAGCGGATTAAAAGATCACATACTGTAGAACAGGCCGGTCTTAACATATGCAGTTCCTAAAAGTATTCACTCCCTTGGATGTTTTACCTTTTTATTGATTTAATAAACCATTTTCAACATACTGTAATATGGATCTTTTTTGACCAAATAAATAAATGAAATAAAAAAAAACATCTTTAATGTCAAATTAAAAGCTGATTTCTACAAAATAATGACAATTTAATAAAATCATGCAACATAAAGTTAGTTATTGCATAAATAGTCACCCCTTAAAGTGCCTAATTTA
>JALJCO010010857.1:0-13415 GCA_023101725.1 Atherinomorus stipes
AGTAACGTTAAACCAGCACTGGTGCACGTGCTGGACCAGTAACGTTAAACCAGCACTGGTGCACGTGCTGGACCAGTAACGTTAAACCAGCACTGGTGCACGTGCTGGACCAGTAACGTTAAACCAGCACTGGTGCACGTGCTGGACCAGTAACGTTAAACCAGCACTGGTGCACGTGCTGGACCAGTAACGTTAAACCAGCACTGGTGCACGTGCTGGACCAGTAACGTTAAACCAGCACTGGTGCACGTGCTGGACCAGTAACGTTAAACCAGCACTGGTGCACGTGCTGGACCAGTAACGTTAAACCAGCACTGGTGCACGTGCTGGACCAGTAACGTTAAACCAGCACTGGTGCACGTGCTGGACCAGTAACGTTAAACCAGCACTGGTGCACGTGCTGGACCAGTAACGTTAAACCAGCACTGGTGCACGTGCTGGACCAGTAACGTTAAACCAGCACTGGTGCACGTGCTGGACCAGTAACGTTAAACCAGCACTGGTGCACGTGCTGGACCAGTAACGTTAAACCAGCACTGGTGCACGTGCTGGACCAGTAACGTTAAACCAGCACTGGTGCACGTGCTGGACCAGTAACGTTAAACCAGCACTGGTGCACGTGCTGGACCAGTAACGTTAAACCAGCACTGGTGCACGTGCTGGACCAGTAACGTTAAACCAGCACTGGTGCACGTGCTGGACCAGTAACGTTAAACCAGCACTGGTGCACGTGCTGGACCAGTAACGTTAAACCAGCACTGGTGCACGTGCTGGACCAGTAACATTAAACCAGCACTGGTGCACGTGCTGGACCAGTAATGTCAAACCAGCACTGGTGCACGTGCTGGACCAGTAACGTTAAACCAGCACTGGTGCACGTGCTGGACCAGTAACGTTAAACCAGCACTGGTGCACGTGCTGGACCAGTAACGTTAAACCAGCACTGGTGCACGTGCTGGACCAGTAACGTCAAACCAGCACTGGTGCACGTGCTGGACCAGTAACGTTAAACCAGCACTGGTGCACGTGCTGGACCAGTAACGTTAAACCAGCACTGGTGCACGTGCTGGACCAGTAACGTTAAACCAGCACTGGTGCACGTGCTGGACCAGTAACGTTAAACCAGCACTGGTGCACGTGCTGGACCAGTAACGTTAAACCTGCACTGGTGCACGTGCTGGACCAGTAACGTTAAACCAGCACTGGTGCACGTGCTGGACCAGTAACGTTAAACCAGCACTGGTGCACGTGCTGGACCAGTAACGTTAAACCAGCACTGGTGCACGTGCTGGACCAGTAACGTCAAACCAGCACTGGTGCACGTGCTGGACCAGTAACGTTAAACCAGCACTGGTGCACGTGCTGGACCAGTAACGTCAAACCAGCACTGGTGCACGTGCTGGACCAGTAACGTCAAACCAGCACTGGTGCACGTGCTGGACCAGTAACGTTAAACCAGCACTGGTGCACGTGCTGGACCAGTAACGTCAAACCAGCACTGGTGCACGTGCTGGACCAGTAACGTTAAACCAGCACTGGTGCACGTGCTGGACCAGTAACGTTAAACCAGCACTGGTGCACGTGCTGGACCAGTAACGTTAAACCAGCACTGGTGCACGTGCTGGACCAGTAACGTTAAACCAGCACTGGTGCACGTGCTGGACCAGTAACGTTAAACCAGCACTGGTGCACGTGCTGGACCAGTAACGTTAAACCAGCACTGGTGCACGTGCTGGACCAGTAACGTTAAACCAGCACTGGTGCACGTGCTGGACCAGTAACGTTAAACCAGCACTGGTGCACGTGCTGGACCAGTAACGTTAAACCAGCACTGGTGCACGTGCTGGACCAGTAACGTTAAACCAGCACTGGTGCACGTGCTGGACCAGTAACGTTAAACCAGCACTGGTGCACGTGCTGGACCAGTAACGTTAAACCAGCACTGGTGCACGTGCTGGACCAGTAACGTTAAACCAGCACTGGTGCACGTGCTGGACCAGTAACGTCAAACCAGCACTGGTGCACGTGCTGGACCAGTAACGTTAAACCAGCACTGGTGCACGTGCTGGACCAGTAACGTTAAACCAGCACTGGTGCACGTGCTGGACCAGTAACGTTAAACCAGCACTGGTGCACGTGCTGGACCAGTAACGTTAAACCAGCACTGGTGCACGTGCTGGACCAGTAACGTTAAACCAGCACTGGTGCATTTACGTGCTGGACCAGTAACGTTAAACCAGCACTGGTGCACGTGCTGGACCCGTAACGTTAAACCGAAGCACTGGTGCACGTGCTTTACCAGTAACCCCGTTAAAAAACCCCCCCCCCCCTGCCCGGTGAGATGCTGCAGGACTCCAGCGGTTCATATGAGGCAGAATCAAACCAACCGCTGCTCATAAAACTGTAAATGATGGAGAACCACGCAGAGGAAAAGGAGATGCTGCTGTCGGGGTGCGTCTCCGGCCACAGAGAGGAGCAACGTCGGCCATGGCCGCCCGCTACTGCCGTGTTAATGTGAAGGAAACATTTAACCGATACCTGATCGGGATGTAACAGCCGATTCTGATGGAGTCTGAAACCGCGTGATCGGGCCCGACTTCCGATCACGTGATCTGATCGGGACATCCCTTGGCAGAATACCTGGTGATGATGTCACCAACCCACGAGTGCTTGGAATCCTGAGACACCTGGAATGCACCATAAAGCCCTGTAGTTTCTCATTGTGGAATACCCGACATGTTTCTCAGTCTTCCTCACAAACCGGTCCCACATCTGTCAGATTGAGGACATCTCTGGCTCTCAGCCCCTTGATCATCTGTTGGGTTCTGGTTCTGGACCGGTCCAGAACTTTCAAGTCCTTAGTTTATCAGGATGTGTGCTCAGCATCATTACGGGTGGGTTCAGATTTAGCTTTTCTTTAGTTGTTGCGTGCCGCTGCAGCACAGCCAAGTAGCAGCCAGAGAGCGCGCTCTGAACTCACCGTCCACGTTCGTTTTGCTGCAGATAATAGGCCCACTCCTGCTGCCCCCTTCTCTCTCGCATTATATGGATATACGCTGATGGAGAGAAATGTAAATATCGTCCGAAAGAATCGGAGCAGCACAGAGATTTTAAAAGTGAGTAAATGCACATATGAATTCCCAGAAATAAGGTCCAGGTTGAAAAAATAGAAAGTTATCTTTTAAGTTTGGTGTTTTTCTTCCTCTCATGTTTATCTCATCTCCACAGGCTGCAGATGTGGAAGTCCAGTCACCTTGGAAAAGAGATTATAAAACATGCCGCTGGTTATATCAGACACGCAGTGTAAAGAATGACTCATAACAAAACTAAACTCGGAAGTTGTGTTTGCCTGCTCGGAGCTCTCACCGTGCATATCAGCATTGTTGACTCTTTAACAGGATATAGTCATGTTTGAGTGGGGATGGAAATTTCATTCAAATGTAAATATGTAAAACTATAGCTGTAGCTTATTTCCACCATTAGACAAGGTGAGCCTGAAAAACAAATCAGTGTACAGAAAAATGTTCATAGAAATGTTTTGTGTGCTACTCTTCCACAGATGATGGGGACAAAGTGTCCAAAGCGTTGTCCTGTCAGCAGGCCGAACACACCCATGCAGGAGTACCCTGTGGCATCATGGATCAGTTTGTGTCGGTCCTCGGCTCAGAGGGTCACGCCTTGCTGATTGACTGCAGGTACCAGATCAGCCACACAGGTTTAGGAACACGAAGTGGACTGGTTTCACCCCCCCTCTGATTGATTTCAGGTCTCTGGAGGCCACTCCGGTCCCTCTGACGGATCCGGCCCTGGTCATCCTCATCACCAACTCTAATGTGAGGCACTCCCTGACTGGCAGCGAGTACCCAATGAGACGGAGACAGTGTGAGGAGGCTGCCTCTGTCCTGGGGAAGGACAGTCTCAGGGACGCTACCATCCAGGACTTGGAAGGTAAACGCAGACCTGGAGGAAGGTCCTCTACTCAGAGGGGGCTAAAGGCAGTTTATGCTCCCTAACCGGGACGTCCATTTGTCGTACGTCGCTGCCTTCATACTTCCATGAGTCTTTTACGTCGTCATG
Organism: Atherinomorus stipes; assembly: GCA_023101725.1. Taxonomy (NCBI): domain Eukaryota; kingdom Metazoa; phylum Chordata; class Actinopteri; order Atheriniformes; family Atherinidae; genus Atherinomorus; species Atherinomorus stipes. Next base: position 4,078 of record JALJCO010010857.1, read on the forward strand.
GTAATTAAGTCAGTTCATCCATGAGTCGGCAGGGCTGCGTTCTGCTATCTGACTTCAGCTTCAGATGCCGGACGGTGGTGGTAATTCTCCATGGTAAGTTGTTGTGCGCGGCTGTGCGTTGGCTGCGCATCGGCTGCTCATTGGTTGTGTTTGGGCTGCACGTCGGCTGTGCATCAGCTGCGTGTTGGCTGCACGGCTGCTGCACGTCAGCTTAGCGTTGGTTGAGCGTTGGCTGTGCATTGGTTGTGTCTCGGCCGCACATCGGCTGTGCGTCGGCTGCATGTCCCGTCAGCTGTGCGTTGCTGTGTGCTGGCTGTGTATCGGCTCCGTGTCGGCTGTGCGCCAGCTGCGCATCAGTTGTGCGTTGGCTGTGCGCCGGTTGGCTGTGCGCCGGTTGGCTGCGTGTCCCATCAGCTGTGCATCATGGTTCAAAGGCAGAATTTCTTTTGCCTTTGCCATCAGGAGACCACGACAGTGTGAATGCAAAAAGGAAAATGTCATGATAATCAGATTTTTGTGCAGATTGATTTCCTAAGGCTACGGTCTTAAACTTTTAAACAGCCGATAAACAGCCTGTTTTAGTTTAAATGCAGTGTTCAGTACAAAGCCTACTCTCTACTTTTTGTCACTTGGTCATGTTTCTTCTTTTTGCATTTTGAAGCTTTACTTACAACCTGGTGTTAATCTTCCAACACGAAATGCAAATCCTTTTACTTTTCTTTGCAGTCTTGAGATTTTGTTCAGGAGTGTATCTGAGTTGTCTGATGTATTTTTGTGTTATGCTTTTTGTTCAGTGAAGCATTTCGTCAGTCATCTCTGTTAGAGGTGATATAAGTGTTTTTTGTAGATACATAAAATAACTTTGTTCACCTTAGTGGCAAATCTCTTCATCTTGAATAAGAAAATGTCAGACATGAACAGAGTTAGAGAGTTAAACAAAAATCATAACTTTTCACTGATTTTCACCGGTCAGCAGAGCTTGTCTTCTTTTCTTCTTTCTGGACATTTCAGAGGCGAAGGGAAGGCTGGATGACGTGGTCTATCGAAGAGCTCGTCATGTGATCGAGGAGATACAGAGAACGGTCCAAGCTGCTGAAGCTCTGCAGAGAGGAGCGTACGAAGAGTTTGGGAAGCTAATGGTGGAGAGTCACAACTCCCTGAGGTACAGATGGGCACGCACCAGTGTTGGAGGCGGGATGGGAGCTGTGTGGTAACCCAACATCTTTGTGACAGAGATCTGTACGAGGTGAGCTGCAGGGAGCTGGATGAGCTCGTCTCTGCAGCCATGGAGGTGGAAGGGGTGTTTGGCAGTCGGATGACGGGGGGCGGATTCGGGGGATGCACAGTGACGTTGCTGCAGGCCCGTGCCATCGATAAAACCATACTTCACATAAAGGTGATCACATGACCATCACTGGTCTCCACATTCACACAGGTGGTGTGAAGCCCCGTTTCCACCTGCAGGTCCAGTATCGTCCGGATAGAGCTAGCTGCATCAGCTACGTAACAGTGACGTCAAACGCTGGCCTTGAATTATAATAACAAAGATGACTCTTTCAACCAATCAGTGGATTGTAGCGGGTCAAGGTCCGCCTTTTTGGATCGGTAACATTAGTACCCTTAAAGGGACATTGTGTAACAGTTGTATATTGCAAGCAGCTCGCTCGTAGTCTTCATGCTGCATTTATGTGAAACTGGGCAGACAGCAGACGGACGACAGCCGCTGCATGTAAAGGCATAAACAAGCCTCTATGTCAGGGGTCTGCAACCTTTACAGTCCGAAGGCCCATTTTTGCTTCAACCCAGCTAAATAAAAGTCATCCACAGCCGCAAATTTTTTAAGACCACAGTTTTATTTTGACTTTTAGGTTTTGGAAAACAAAACAAAAACATAAAAATTTAGCAAAAAAAAAGGATAGTTCCATTTTCCTATTTATTTTGCATTTTTGAGACTTTGAGTTGAAGAAGAAGCCCAGAATTTACAAGCCAATGGAATGAGAAACAGATGTAGAAAAATAAAAATGAGTGGTTCTTGTAAATATTTAGTGCAATTATTCTAATGAAAAGCTGCTAAAACTTACATTTCTTACATGTATGTTTTTAAAATACAGTTTTTCACTGTAAAAATTACGGTTAAAAAGGTGCCAACTACAGCTGCAAGTTTTCAGTATTTAATAAATTGAATAAATAACAGTTGTGTACTGCTAAATTTATAGTTACCAAAATGGCATACCATAATAATTTATACATTGCCACAGTAATTTATAGCGTGAGAAGCAGTCAGTTTTTTACTGTAAATTTTACAAATATTTTTGGTAAAGATGTTTTTTGTACTGTTTCAGCAGTTATTATTGCAAGAAAATACCGTAAATAAATAACAGTTAAGTACTGCTAAATTTGCAGCTGCAAAAACATACCGGTATATCCTCTGCATTCTCACTCTCAAAAAATGGCAACCACAGCTGCCAGTTTTTCACCGTAAATTATACAGATTTTTCTTCCTTTTTTTTTACAGTGTAGTCTTTGTAATTGAGAGCCATTGGAAAGTCCAAAGAGCTGCAGGTTGCAGACCCCTGCTCTATGTGACGACGTGGTCTGTCAGCTACAGTGACTTCAGTCCTCATCTGATATGTTGTCATGGCGATGTTGTATTGTTTTCCCTTACGCATGTTTTACCGTCTTTCTCTCAGCTTTTGTGATTAAAATGACATCTTCCGTCTGTTACCGACGGCCATCCGCCCGATTGCACATGATTGCAGCATCAGTGTAACGCTCCGTTCCTCCTCGCTGCACCGCGATGACTTTTTAAAAGCATCACCTCAACCTGAGCCGACAACTCCGGTGTCTCCCGTGAATTTCCGTGGTTTCCTGCTGTCACACTTCTACTGAACTTAAATACATGGCGACACGACATGGTAGCCACCATTAAGTGTGCCAGTTCCATGTAGATAAGAATGATACGAACGGCAAGTTCAGAGCCGACAGGAGCACTTCAGTTTGTTAATGGGAGGGATTACTGATGAATGGAAAAATACTTTTGAACGAAATGATAAATTTTTGTGAATATACAACAGGAGAACTTACACAATGTCTTCTTAACGAAAGGGTCCCAAAAAAGTAGAAAAGGGTGGGGTCAGATATAATGGTACCCATTAGGAATGCACAATATTGGAATTTTGGCCAATATCCGATATGCCAATATTTTAAAACTCATTTGTGCGATAATCGATATCGATATTAAAGCTGAAAAAAAATAAGCAGTCATTATAAATAGCAGATTTGTTATCGGTTTCCAATACTTTGAAAAATACAGGTGGGAAAAAATATTGATACACTGAAATATCAAGATATTTTCATATGCGGAAATCAAAACGATATTTAAAAACCCTGTATCGATCTATTTTACTTACAAAATCTTGCAAGATTTCATGTTTCAAACTCTCACCGTATTTCGTGAATTCTTGCAAGATTTCATTAGTAAAATAGATCGATACTGCATTTTTAAATGTCAATATGATATCAGCATATGAAATATCGCAAAATATCCATAAATTCTTGCGATATTTCATAACAGAACGATGAAATATTGCGAGATTTTGTTAGTAAAACAGATTAATACCGCGTTTTTAAATGTCAATATGATATCAGCATGATGAAAATATTGCAATATTTCAGTGTATTGATGTCTTTTCCCATCGTTAGTCTTTAGAAGTTTTAAAGTCTGTAATAAATAAGTTTTTGGAGAAGTAATAGTTTTGGGTTTTTTTTTTTACTTTAGAAACAGCGGGCTGATTGGTTAAATGTCGGTTAAATATTGGTGGGGTGGCCAGTGTCCGATATTCAGTTTTAAGGCCTATATAGGCTGATACCGATAGGGGGCTGATTATATCGTGCGTCCGTTGTGGTCGTCCCTGTTTTTGCCTGTGGAAATGCTGAAAAAATGCAGTCTGACCCGGACCTGGACCCGTTGGTGGAAACAGGACTTCAGACACCAGGACGTGGATCTGGTTCTAAGGATCTGGTTCAAACATGTTACTGTTCTGGATTGAAGAATATATGTTGAAGGTATTCCTCTGCCTTCCCCTCAGTGCCCTCAGGGTCTGCTCCCAGTAGTGCCACTGCAGGGCATTGTGGGATGTCTTGCTTAAAGGGAACTTTGAGTGGCAGCAACAGTTAATCGATTAGTCGATTTATCGATTAATTGTTGACTATCAAAATAGTCTGACTGTTTTCATAATCGCCCAGTCATTTTTGTTTAAGCTTTGTTTTTCCTCTCAACGCTGCTGCTGTACCTTCCACTGCCTTGTCTGCATTTCTGTCTGGTCAACTTTCCTTGAATAGCTTATTGACATAAATTCACACACACACTACCAGTCAAAAGCTTGGACATGTTTTCCCATTAGTTTCAATCATGTGCCAAACCTTTTGGCTGGTACTGTAAATATGCTGCAATTTTCGCATGATCTGATAGTCACCAGAATAATCTGTGACTAATCAATTATCAAAATAATCGCTTGTGACAGTCCTAGACTGCATCAAATAGCTCTTTCCAGAATGATGTGATCTCAAGGCACTGCCTGACTATAAGAGTAAGATTTGCAATATTTGTTCCACGGTCCCTGCAACATGACCCGGAGTGTGTGGTCCCAGTGTGGCCGATATATATGGTGTTCTGAAGAATCTAGTGATTATTTTCCATGTGAATGAATTCCAGGTGTTTGAATTTGCGGCCAGGTGTGCCACAGTGCACATCTCATTGCAGCTATCCAATGAAATATCCTTTATTTATTTCTTCCCCCCAGCTCTGCTTTATCTCTGGGGAATCATGTCTACCCAAAGCTAAGAAATGATAACATCATTAATTATTTGATAATCTTCATTCCCCAGTTGGATTTCTAATAGAGATGTTTCTACAGTATCAGAGTGGGTGTAGTAAAGCCTCGTTTCCACCCGTGGGTCTGGGTCGTGTAAGGTCGGGCCGGGCCGGATCAGGTGGGTTTTGGTACAGATCTGTTGATTTCACGTTGCGTCTCCACAGCAAACTGTACCCATATCCTGGAGGCGGAGTATTAACCGGATAGCGCTGCTACATGATCGCGTTACATCATCGCCGTGCAACACCTTTTAACCAAAGCACTGCACGTGACAGAAACAAAGGAGTCACCCTGCTTTGTTTTTATGCCGGGTCATGCGGGAAGTGATGGATTTTTCAACGAATCAACAGATTGCTGTGTGTTACCTCCACCAGTTTGGTCCGGATTGGTTAGATCTGTACCCCTACCGAACGGTACCAAAAAAGTAGGACAGGTCGGGTATAAGGGTACCTGTCCCTGTTTTTATCTGTGGAGACGCAAAAAAACGTGGACTGATCCAACCCGACGCGACACAGACCTGCTGGTGGAAACAGGGCTTAACTCATTGACAGCCAGACCTTTTCCGAGCAGCGCTCCATATTGCCAGGATTTTTAAGCATTTTCACTGGTTTTGGGAGATCCACAGAATATTGGGTACTATGCCAATACAAACAATGAAGGTACCAAAGTAAAGCTTAGACTCTTCTTTTATCAGGAAAAAAACATTTGTTTCTAGCTTTTTCCATTCTTTAGTAATCTGCAGTAGAACATGGCTTTGTTGCAGCGAAAATGCCTGTTTCTGACCAAAAAGCAGAGAAAACGAGCTTTGAAGCTGAGGTCCGCTTCAAGTGGAAAAGTGTCCTTGATGCCAATATTTTTTTTACTTTAGTAACACCTTCATCATCTGATCAGCTGTTTACTTCTATGAAACAACAAATAAAACACTGAGAAAACAGTTTTGGTGGCAAAATAATTATTTACTAGCTGAATAAGCCACAAGTTTGTTTCACAACATAATATTTGGCAGAAACATAGAGCAGAAACGTCTCTCTACTCCTCCCTCTCTCTCTCTCCCTCCTCCCTCTACCGCAGCTTAGGTGCGCACGCTACTCCCCCCCCTCCCTGCGGGAAACAACCGCGTGCTGTAGACTTACTTTCACTTTCAGCTGCCGCACTTCGCTGCTGTATTTCCATCGTGTCTTCGATCGATCGTGTCTGTCTGTCACCGATCACTTTTTCCACAAACTTTCCTCCTTCATCCACCTCCAAAACTGCCTCGGTGACGACCGGTCGCCATGTTCTCTCACCCTCGCAACAGGATCCATACCTCTAACAGCCGTTAGCAACCACTAACACAGGAAGCATCATAGAATCGCATCACTTCCTGGTAGGTTTTTTTTAAGCTTGTCTGACACCGCCATCTGCTGGATTAGATGAAAACTATCGAAAAAATCATCATGAGCCCTTGGTTCTCTCTGACAAGCTCCGCCAGAGATTAAAGGCCTCCTTCCACTGAAAACCCATTTAACTTGCTTCTTCTGAAATACGGAGAGTTTCCCCTTGTTTACTTACACATGCTGACTTGCTAGCGTTGCGTTGCCCCCAGTCGGCTGTGCTTTCTCATCAGAGAAACAATACGAAGAAAAGAGCGAATCGGGAACAGCCTCGCACTTCTACGTCACATTGCAAATAGCGTATCCCACGTGGGGTTTCTATCTGTTCATTGGAAGGCGGGTAACCCTCATCTACACACTAGAAGTAAAGACAGCACGACTGTAGCTTCGGAGTTGAGAAGCTAATTAGCTAACTGTTTGTTAGCATGATGGAACACACTTGTTTGTCGGCTCTATTTCCTGTCTGTAACAAAATAAGAGCGGAGGGCGGAGCTTCCTTCATACACTGATGGCAGGCAGCCAATCAGACGGAAATTCATGAGAAGGACCCGGAAAAGCTGCCGTTGGACCACAAGCCTCTCTTATAGTATACAAATACAGCTGGATACAAAGATACCAGAAGGTTTTTTTAAACAGAAACGATGCAGAATGCATTCAATAATAATGGAGAACACAGAAATATTAATGAAATGACCATGGAAGTACAACTTTAAAAATAGCTCCCCCAATTAAAACCCTTAATTAACGGGGAAACACGTGATTGGCAGCCAGTGAGTTAAGTTTTTTTCCATTTCTTGTGTTACCAGGAAGGTTTCTGGCTTTCAGTATCTAAGGAAACAGCCATCTATTTTTTTAGCTATTCAAATGATTTTGGATCATCATCCTTAACCAACTGGTGTAAATGAGAAAGTCTATAGTTTGACCACTTTTAAAACCAGTATCTACAGATCACTCACCAATGATGAGAATAATGTTGGTAATCCAAAGCTGATTGTAATATCTTCCAAAAGATACAGGGTAAGCTTACCACTTGTTTTACAGGGGCATCTAGAAAGGTAAGATTCCCAGGTCCTCCGGGACATGTTTTAAAAAAAAAAAAAAAAACTCCACCTTTGTTCTGCAGCAGTACTCCGTCTCAAAAGGTGGATTCCTCTCAACAACTGTTTTCACATACAAACACCAGGAAATGGTCAGAAGATGAGGTCTGGACTGGGTTTTCAGGTCCCTCTCAGACCAGTAGGCAGGAGGTGGTTCTCTGTGTCTGAGAGTGGCCCCGGGTCAGGGTGCACGAGCACCAGCATGTTGTTAGAGTTGAAGTGCTGATGACACGTGTTTGACATTTTTGCCGTGTTTTATCAACCAAAACGTTCTTCATGACGATCTATGTAACAGAAACAAAGCGCAGCTGCATAGATGAGTTATTAGAAAACATGGCTGCTTTTCAGCATCGGACCAGACTGTGGCGCTGTGAGCCGAAACCGGATATGATGTCTGCAAGAGCGTCTTCTTCGCAGCTTATTTAACATTGAAGTCAACAGCTTCATTGCGGTTTTTAAGTTTCTTTTCCAGTTTCACAGACAAACAGTAACGACTCAGCCTTCGAATTGTGTTGACAGTTCATGGTTAAAAGCTTGTAAGTACAGCGTTAGTTTATATAGGTTTCGTACAGATTTAGACTTTTATTTTGAAGAGGAAAAGGAAGCAGGTCGGAGTCGGACTCACCGGGAAACAGTAGGCCGCAGTAGGAGACCGACTGCTCTTTACTGAAGCTTCAGGTACCAACGTGTTGAGACTTCTAACACATGGAACTGCAGTCATGTCCTCTGGAATATTCTTTTTCAACCATCGTTGCTTCATCACATCGGTCATACAGCTACTGCTGTCGGCAGACAGCTGCGGCTCGGTTATATGAGGATGCCTCCGGTCATCATATCTCCTCCAGCTGCTTCCAAAGATCCACCCTTCACTCCATCCTCATCCTTATAAACGGGAACTATTGAAAGGTGCCATGACATCAAATTTCACTTTTCTGGGGTTTTGGGTGTATAATATGATCTGTTGTACACTAATGAGGCCATGTGAATGTCCAGAGTGAGAATCAAAGTTCCTGTTTATGGTCTGTCAGCTTTGTCTCTCTGCTCAGAAACAGTTGAATCAGACAGCAGGCTATCATTCTACGTAGTTCCATCATTCTACGTAGTTCCATCATTCTACGTAGTTCTATCATTCTACGTAGTTCCATCATTCTACGTAGTTCCATCATTCTACGTAGTTCTATCATTCTACGTAGTTCCATCATTCTACGTAGTTCCATCATTCTACGTAGTTCTATCATTCTAGGTAGTTCTATCATTCTACGTAGTTCCATCATTCTACGTAGTTCCATCATTCTACGTAGTTCCATCATTCTAGGTAGTTTCTATCATTCTCGTAGTTCCATCATTCTACGTAGTTCTATCATTCTACGTAGTTCCATCATTCTACGTAGTTCCATCATTCTACGTAGTTCCATCATTCTACGTAATTTAATTGCTCCAATAAGAGCACACTATCAAGTAAACAGCGCCCCCCTCTCTCTCTCTACTAACGGTTTATGCACCGTCCGCCTCCCCCCTCCCCTCCCTGTCTGATTCAGCTGCATGTATGGAGCTAGTAGTAACTTCTGTGCAGTCAGGTCTGGATTTTCAAACAAATGGATTTAAAAGCAAACTTCTGCAGGAACACTGAGGGAGGGGGCCACAACCTTGTCATTACCTGTAAGTTTATTTATTTTCTAAATGCTGTCTTGTCTGAAAAACGTAGCTCACTATCTGAACTGCCCATGTTGCTAGCAGTTAGCCTTTAGCAAACTCCGACCGCAGCTTGACCTAGATTCTCCAAATAAGGTCATAGCCAAATAAGGTGTAGCCAATCAAAATGAAGTCAACGTGGTCTCCGGGTAAAGCTCCATATCATCACCGGACCCAACTGTATTACTGAGGAAGTGAGGTCTGACGTTTCAAAACAATACTCCGCTGTAAAAAATGCCGTTTTTTCTTTGGAGTGTTTACATATAAAGTAATGCCAACAACATAAACTAGTTTTTAACTGT
>JALJCO010010858.1:0-72790 GCA_023101725.1 Atherinomorus stipes
CTGAACTCCTGTCTAACAGTCCAGGAGTTATCTACCTAGGGATTAACTGGTTTCTTTTTTTTCAGAGAAGGTTTCGTTGCTGAGAGAGCTGGTGGCATCGTCTGTGATCATGTGACTGTGTTCCTGATTTTTCAGTTTTTCCTTGTTATCCAGTTCGGTGAATAATGACTTTAACATCCTTCAATACGCAGATCTAGGTCTGTTGGAGGTGTTGCCAGATTGTAGGCCATGAGTTCTGTTGCAGTTACATTCCTGGCCACACGGAGAAAGGAGGCTGGTTTACGCCGGCCATGGACGGAATCCAAAGGCTGTCTACGGAGATGGAGAGGATCGCGACGGAGACCGGAGAACATCACACCTGCAGGACAGCAGCGTTCACTCAATGGGAAGTAGCGTTGACCCAGTTAGAGTAAATATGGTGTCAAATTGCTTTGTTTAGCTGTTTCAGCTGTTGCCTTATCCTGCTTGCCAGGTCCATACTCGCACGTGCTGTGGTGCCTGTCATGCTGCCACGAGTCTACCACGTGGTTGCCACAGGACTTGGACTTCTGCCAAATGGACAGGATCTCGTTGATGCCGATTGGAACGGTGGGAATGACTGAACTGCAGGGCGGATACGCCAACACGCATGCCTTGCTACGAGCTTCGCTTGCCACGAGAGGTCATCGGCTGTGAAATAAAGTTGTTTGGTATCACCAGGAAAGGAGGTCTGCTGCCATCCTAGCACCTTGTGGTGTTCGAGTGGTGCCGGGGTTTGGTGGTCGGTCTACGACTGATTGCATTGACACATACTTAGTGCTGCGTTACTAATTAGTTAATTTCAGTTTTGCTTGGCAGTTACAACTCGGTTGTATTTGTGTTTTACTCCTGTTGACACAAGTCACCTTGTGCCTAAGGGGGGAGGTAATTACACTCACATAGATGCTCGTATTAATGGTTAATTGCATCACATACAGTTTGATTCACATATAAAATTCACGTGTGCACCTTCACTCTTATACTCAGTGATATAATAGGCTACCAGTAATGCTTAAGTTGATTTCAGTTATGTTGTGATAATCATCCACAAGTATCATAGTTAATTACAGTTACACATTCTCAGTATTTTTGAGTGATTCATATATGCTCATGTAACACACACATATTATTTCTGTTCAGTTTTTCAGCTATTTCATATTTCTCTTTGAATAACTTTGCTTACAGTTCAGGTTCACAGTACATTTAGGTCCAATTCATTGCACACACTCAGTTTAATTGTTTTCACATTTCAGTGCATTTTGCAGCAATCTGACCAAATAATTGTTGGGAATTATTGGGATTTTTATTACTGTTAGCAGCTAATGCTAAGGAAATTGTCCTCAGGCATAAGGGGACTTTGTTTTGTAGAGGACCTTAGAGGGTCCATGTTGGAAATGTTTTTTCAATGTGATTTTTTAATTGTGATGATCAAATCGATTGTATTTGTACAAAGCAGGTTGTGCTGCACCAATTGTGAATTCTTTTTTACTTGGGTTACGCGCTACTGTAATTTCATGTCTCACCACTAAGACTGTCCTGCCTTTCCCCTCTATCTGTTCTGTCTATTGCACTTGCTACAATACGGGTTTAGTAGGATGGGTCCAGATCAGTTCTGCTGCCATTTGGTAGGTATGGTTTTAGTGTTAGCACATAGTTAGCTTAGCCTGGCCTAGGTTTGGCCTTGCCTAGTAGTTTGGATTGAGCACCATTTTATGGTGCTAAGTGGGGGGAATGTGGTGGAATCTTAGGAGTTTATGTAAGGTGAAAGCAGGACTCTGTCCGTTTAGTGAACTTTAGTGAAGGACAAGCCGTGTTCTGGGGAAACCAGGATGTTTATGCAAGTTGAGAGAGCTGAGTCAGGAAATGTTCTCACAGTTTCCTAGAACGTAGACAATGCAGTATATTGGGCCAGAGTTTAGTGATAAGCATGAGGATAGGAACCAGATGATAGAATGACGCAGTTACTGGAAGAGAGAGCTCTGATTGACCAGGGTTCATTGTAGTCAAGAAGCTTAGGAATAGACTGTATCTCTATGACAGACCCAAAGGTTAGATACTATATTTCCCACAATGCATGATGAGCCAACTGAGTATTTAGGAAACACCCAAGGCTATTTTTGGGGCTTCGAAATCAAGAGTCAGAAAGAGACAAGACACGCAGTAACTCTCTGTGGCAAACAGCTGATCTGGATCCGTGATATCTAGCATCTTACTCGTGAATATCTGACATATCTTACTCCTGTATATAGTTATAACTGTCTTTAATAAACGCCGTAACCCAACACAGAGCGTTTGTCCGTCCTTCCAGCCTGTGGGATGCCACAGGTGGACTCAAGCCTTATCATCCGGTGAGTGAAGACTTTCAGAGATATCATTATATACTTATGATGATACCTGGGTTGGCTACTGCTTAACAGATGCGCAGCCTCTGCATAATGGAGTCAGATGAAATGAGAGTCAACAGGAAATTCAACCACAGAATGCTCAGGTGTCATGCGGGCATGTTTGTCTGTTGCGGGCAATGATTGTTCAATCCACAGCCTCTGGAGCTTGTGTGTGGGTCGAGACGCTGGGCTGGAGACCCGACAGATCATGTCTGTGACAGTGCATCGCTGTGATAGCAGCCCACAGGCTTATTGGGCTCCATCAGTCCCTCTGAAATAAAACTGTATCTTGTCATATAATGTTAAACAATCGTCTCACTTCCCTCCTCTGATCAGGTGTGATTAACTGCTGCAAACTGACCGAGCTGCAGGTTCTGTGTTCACAGCTGGCAGCATCACAACGAGAGACGTAAACAGTCCGCTCAGCCGCTTCTTGTGAAAAACTTACGATTTTAATGGTAAAAAAAAGAAAAAAAAACAATGATTAAATATTTATTTCTTTCATAACTGGCCATGGTATAAGCAAGATACTACCCCGTAAGAAATAAAAGAAACAAAAGCATACAATAAGTGGTTCGAAGCATATAAACAGCCTCTGATGCAGCTGCAGTTTGCTGTATTTTAGCAGGATTGTCATAATTTTACAAATTTAAACTCATACCTAGCTTAACAAACATAAATTTGGAAAGTGTAGGAAACAGAATTAGCAGGAAACTTTCCACCAACAAACTGAATCCTGAATGAAATGTCCATAACAGTATGTAGTAGGCTCTGTATGTGGAGGAACCACAGGTCCGGTGGGAGGGAGAGAGGAAAAAAAGGTCCACTGCGACTGCCGCCAACAGTATCCCAGGGACATGATACAGATCAGATATATTTTCTATCCTCGTGTAATGTAAAGCGTCTCCTAACTTAAAAAAAGATGTAAACTCAAAGCTGCTTATATTGAAGAGTATTTCCCTGGCAGCGTAAATACAGCAAGTCACGTGACGTCCAGTATCGGGTGCTGTCGGAAACGAGTATTTCACGAGTACGAGTACATCAAAATAGGCCAGTCTCGGAGCGAGTATCGATACTGGCATCGGTATCGGGACATCCCTACATGTTTCAGTCTTTTTTTTTTTTTTTTTTGCAAGGGTATTTTATCAGACATTCCAAAAATACCTACTCCAGTCATCTATGCTAAATTCGCCAGGTAGTGCAGCCCAGTTACATGTGTATTATCCACCATGATCATGATAACAGCAGAAAGTTTTGTACAAATGCCACTTCTCAGAAAATGGCACTTTGTTTTTGTTTCAAATACGTCTTCAAGAAAATGTTTTTCTGTTTGTCGAGGGAAAATTGTCCCTTCTCAGCTTCCTTAAAGATGCAGTGATCTTCCTTCGGTGGATGCAGTTTGTTTTTCCCGGTCAGCAGCACTGTCACACAAATGTCTAGATTTTCCGTTTCCGACACATATGTCTAGATAACCGTTTTAATAACTCCACTAAGAATGGCTCTGGCTTTGTAAGGAGACGGAAGCTAAAAATGTATATCCTGACAGTATGGCACCATGTCACCTGGATAGGAAGCTCGAAGGTGGGAAGACAGAGTTTCCCTCCAGCTTTGATCAGCAGAGGTACAGTAGCAGTGTTTCTGTTAATCCCAGTTGTCTCAGGTGGTATTTGGAAAATAATTTATGATAAAGACGACACTGCACAGGTGGTGGACGGTAGGAATGGGCGATATTGGACTAAAAAATGTATCACGATAATTTCTCTTATTTATCACGGTAACGATAAATGACGATAAAAGCTATCAGCAAAATATTTTGTATTATAATCTGTCACTAAATTCTGTCTTGAACGCCCTACAAAATACCAGAAGCCACTTTATCAATTAAGTTCAAGTAGTGCACCTGTATTGCAAAACTGTAGTGACACCAATCAAACAAGTCTGAAATATGAGAGACCAAATGCCACATTTATTCAAACGATGCAAACGGCAAAACTAACTTTGCTTATTAAAAAAACCAAAGTAAAACACAACCTGGTAAATTGTCATCTCACGATAAAAACGATAAATTCAAATTGTTATTGTGGGGAATTTCTTTGACGATATATCGCACACGATAAAATATTGCCCATCCCTAGTGGACGGGGCATCTCAGTGCATGTCTACCCAAATTATTACATCAGGTATAAATCCAGTAACTCCAGCTTTCTCAGTGCAGTTGCCTTTAACATCTAGGGAGAGGTTCTTGAAAGTTCCTCTTCACACAATAAGTGCAATTCTTCTTCATATCATTATTGCTGGGTAAATTTCAACAAATCATCATCTAAATTCCAGCATCCAGGGAAGATGCACTTGTGAAAGGCACCATAGTGAGTCAGCAAATGTCAGGTGCATTACCAAATGCTAAACTTGGACTCTTAGTTGGACTGCTGCCTCTGATACATATAAGGCTATAGCATATGAGGTGAAGTTTTCTAAAATAAAAATCCCACTGAGTTATTATGTCGTGATCACTGTTCTGTCAAAAATGTGTATTCTATGTATATTTCTAAATCTTAAAAACCTGTACGGACCAAAAATGCAGTTAAGAAAAGCATTTTAACAAAGCTTGACAATTCATTTTAAAAGTCTCCACTGATATGATATAAATCTGTAGACATACGCACATCACCGGGTGCAAGGCTACTGCCGTGGTCATGTGAAATCAAAGAAAAAGCCTGCACACTTACTCCCAGCTGCATTTATTCCAACGTCTCGATCACATCGGATCGTCCTCAGGTCAAAACGGAAGAAACAAAACTTTCATACAGCACTCACCCTAATTGCCTTCCTGCAATTGATCCCTGCAAGTATGAATAAAGTCTCCACTGAACCATTTCTTGTTCAAAAATACGATTGACATTGATTTTAATTGTAAATAATTGTTGATTCCGTTATGTTATCTACATTTAAAAAATAGTTAGTTCTTGTCTTGAAATGATGCAACACTCGTATGCAGAAGATTTGTTGGTTAGAAGATGGGAACATTATTTCAGGTGTAAAAGGGAGACGCAGACATACAGTACTGCCCTTTGTAGCAGGTCTGCATGGGTTAACACACACGGCACCACCTCCACCACCTGCATATTAAATACTTAATACACAAGGTACAGTACTACTTACCTCCCTTCATGACTTACCTCATTTCTCTGCCTACAAACATCTTTGCAGTATAAACACACCAACACAAATGAACACGCACTCATCACTATTTAAGAACAGAACAGTCCTCGTCAGAGCAGCACATACAGGTAAGGGCTAGAGGTCTTGTCACGGATATCCTTGAAGATGACTGGAATTGTGCAGGGAGCATGAGAGAGCAGAGCAACTCTCAATCACTTTATGAATCGTACAACAGTGGGAATATTATCAACAATGCAGACCTAGAGCAATTCAAACCTGAGCAGAAGTAAGCATTTCTTTCCACGAAAGGAAAAACAGTCTACTGGGCTTCCCTAGTGCTCAGTTGGAGGGCCGGATTAAATAAAAAACTGTATGAAGCCATAAGACTGTCTAATTTCTAAACATTAAACATAACTATATTAGCTTTTGACTTCATTTATTCCAGTGTAAATAAGAATTTAAAGCTCTGTGGTGGCTGCTGAAAAAAGATTCCTCGGAGCAGTGAATAATCAGGAACATGGGATAAGCAGGACACAGAATATATTGAAATTAGCCGAAAATTACTTAAATGTGAGTTTGGCCATGTATGTAATTTGCATGGTGCACTGGTACAAATGTAAAATCCACATAAATAGGAACATGAAATTAGTAAATTAGGTCCCTGGAAAAGGTCAAGTGATATTTTAAATGCACCAAAAAGGCGAGTGAAGCTCAAAGTGTAGCCCTGCGATATTACAATAGTGTGGAAAGTGACTTAGTAGAAATGATTAAGTGGGGTAATTATTCTTTCCATAATGATCATATTCAGAAAATGGGCATTTCAAAAATGGAAATTAAAGTTGCAATGAATAATGACTTCTCCACGTGTAAGATCTCTGAAAACAAAAAGTAATTTGAATGCTGAGAAAGCTTTTTAGCCTTAAAATTGATCTCAGGTTTATGCTTTCATTCATTGTGAGGTGAGACAGAAGCCAGTCATGAAATAGCTCACCACCACTAACCTTCATCATGCGCAGATTCCTGATCTTGGCTTTGATTATGATTCCCTAACCCTAAAGCCCAATTTGTAGTCGTCCGTAAAGTGCTCTACGTAGGTTACGGAGAGCTCTCTACGTAGAACGGAGAGCCTGTCGGAGAGCCTCTCCGTCGTCTCAGGCTGAAAGACATATTTTTTAAGTGTCCGTCACTCCATCAAGGGATGACGGAGACGGCAAGGGCTGTTATTGGTCTATCACTACATAAACACCAGCAGCGCCATTTTTAAACCGGCTAGCCTACGAAGACGCAGATATGAGCCCAACCGAAGAACGCTTGACCAAAGACGTAAAGAAACACCAAAATCTCCCCATCGTCTTTATTTTTGAATCAAACATATCTCTGTTTCAGTATTATTCAGCTGTGATTAAGTGACCAGTAAAGACAGTTAACTGTACAAGCGAGTCCTGGGTGTTCTGACCGACACCCCATGGTCAACATCAAACCTCCTTACCAATGCCTAAACAGTCTTACATGAACATCACGCTAATAGGCCAAATTTTTGGAATTTTTCCATATAACTCCATACAAATGGCCCAAGTGTTTGATTAAATTTTATAATGTTCTATAATGTTTCAAAAGTTGATCCGGAGCCAGAGAAAATTCTGGATACTATGATCCAGAGCACACAAAAATAAGGGAGTCGAGCTGCTTGGCAGAGTTCTCCGCTCTCCGAGTGCTTTTCTAGTTGTTGTTCTTTGTTTTTTTTCTCCTTACACTAACATCTAAAACATATTACACAAAAACAGAATAGGCACAAAAATGTACCAAAAATCTTGGCTTGCCTCATCCAGCTCTAGAAACTATGACTATGCCACAGAGAGGATCTTCAAATTGACCAAGCAATGTTTTTTTAAACCCAATATAGTGTCATGTGCTTTAATAAAATGAAAAATACTTTATTTGTACCAGAAGGGAAAGTCAACATTGTAAAAAGCTCACTCTTTTTTTTTTTTTTTTTTTTTTTTGTTTTTTAACAATATAACATTTATATGAAATAATTATATAACAATTGCGACAGACTGACGACCTGTCAGGATGTACCCTGCCTCTCGCCTGATAATAGCTGGGATGGGCTCCAGCAACCCCCGAGACCCTGAACTGGATAAGCGGTACAGAAAATGACTGACTGACTGACTAATAACAATAATACGTCAGTCAGTCTTGCTCTTTAGGGTGATGGCTGCTGGTGGGAATGAATTTCCCATGTTCCAAAATAGCTCATTCACCGCAATTAAACAGTGGAGGAAAACATAACTTTATTCAGTCTTAGGGTTTCTGATTTCACTTTAGTGGTAAAACCTAATGTGGTTTTCACCATAATCTGTCCAGCATAAGCAGCAGGAGAGGCAGCGAGTTATCCAACATGTCCGCTACATCACATCCTACGTCACTTCCTCTTGTTGGTCCTTTTGCTGTCCCAGTGTCAGTGCACTGGACCAGAACTCACTGGCAAGTGAATCGAGACCCCCAGTTTCAAAGAAGACCAAAGTTTGCTTCTTTGGTCTCCACCAGAGATGACCACCTCCACCATCATTCACACTGGTCCAAACAGACTGGACTATCCATAGAAGCATACCAAGCAGCGCCAGTGTGAATGCACTCTAAAAGCCTTCCAAAGACCTAAAATCTCACTGATTATTGTGTATTCAGCCTCAGAGAATAAAACAAAAGTTATAAAATATCTGAAGCATTTTAGCACCAATATGCTAAACTTAACACAAGACCAAAGTTTATGTCTCAACCGTTTATGCTTTTGAAGTGTTCAACAAAGACAATAGTATATGTGAAATATGTTTTCTAAGTAAAAGGCAGATATAAAACAAACAGCCTCCAGGTAGTTAAGAGTTTGTGTCTGTGGGTAAACAAGCATGTCAGTGGGAGAAGTTAAGATTTGTGTTTGTAGTGTCTACTCTATTTCTGTGTGAAATCAAATTCGAAAATAAGGATCAGGTAATGTTTCCCAGACAACCGAGAGCGGGTACCGTTTTTGTTCACACCGCTGCAACAGAAATAATAATGAAAGGAGGAACGAGGAATAATCATAAAATATTCAGCAGTTCAAAGACTTGACATGATGCCTGTGTACTTAACGATGCTAAGAGTTATCTTGTGTTCTGTGAATAAAAGGGAAAAAAACTGATAAAAGCAGTATAATCTTTGCTGCTGACTGCTGTGATCTAAAGTTACCTTATGCAGCTGCAGCTGCAGACACAATGGCTGCAGTTGTAATTTTTGTTGAGGTTTTAAGTATATTTTGACTGGAGTTAGTGCAGCAACATCACTTCAAACCAATTCCTAAACTGACTGCATGACACCAAAGAAAGAAGCATATGAACTATATCTTTTGCCTTTAAGTAATAGACTTCCCTATAATATCAGAAAATATCCTGCCTGCAGATGAGCAAAACTCCATTTGGAAAGTGAGAGAGGGCTTTGATAAAAAAAAGTTTTTCTATTACCTCAGTTATTCAAGCAAAACCACTGAATTAACTTTGCATGTTTCATTGATTCTGGAACTTTTTCAGACATTTAACAATCATCTGTTTGAATACATATTTTTCAGCCTATACGCATATGGCCATTTCTTTAAGACATGTTTAAAACAGTAGAGCAAGGCTGTGTTCTGTCCATGTAATAGTATAGCAAATGTTTTGCACATCAAGAATGCAGTGTGCTGTAAATCCTAATAAAAAGTGTATCACCTGTATTTACATTTTACTTGAACAACTAAATTGCTTTGGGTGCACAAAATAATGTACAACGTAAGCCTTATTGAGCTACGAAGCCCCAGATGAAGTACTTTATGTGAGCCACAACATTTAGTAATGCAGCTTTCACATCATGCTCATGACAACATGAATTTTAAGTTGAGCATCTACAGTAAAAGAATAGCAGACCACATGCCAACCCCTGCACATTGATTTAGGAGCTTGTAATCATGGCAAGATGTCTTTTGCCCCACAAGTCTTGTTCAGGGACATTTCTGTGCCAAAGATTTAGCAGCAAAACCTTCCCATCTTCTGAAAACAGATACACAATCCTTATTTGTTTCTTTTGGGGTTTTTTTTTTACCCATCCCTCACTAATATTCCTGTGCTGTCTTTCTCTGTGCTGTCATCTCGCTCCAATCATCTGCTCTACAGAAAACAGAGATCAAGAGTGCTTCTGCATTGATTCCTTTGCTTTGTTATGACACTAAATTCTGCTCCAGTGCTCTCTGCTAAATGAACAAACCACACATCCGACATCGTGCACACAGAAACACCCAGACACAATGACAGATAGCTATGAGCACATAACTTGATACGAGATAATTTGTTATTTTGAGTCTATTGATTTGTCTGTTATGCAATGAAACAAGTCTCTCTTTCAGAAGCATTCCTACAGCAATCAATTTTAGGATCCTCTCACATTTATCGCATTCTAATGATGTGTTCAATATATCTTCTGAGATGCTGAATACACTGGAAAACTGTCATTATCTAGGGCAGAATACAAAATATGAAAAAACATGACAAATATGACAAGAACACCACTATGAGATGACACTGTTATATGTGAGACTGTAGAAGCACATAGGTCCCCAGAATATCATTTATCATCCCAAATATGTAGCAACAAATGCAAAGGCATCATTCTATTTTTCAGGAGATATTCCTGTGGCCGTGGTAACAATATATGCAGCGATTCTCATGGAATTAAAAAAAAGTGGTGGTGACACATGAGGCAGTGGATTATCCAATCACCAGGGAATGCCATTTACAGATGAGGTCACAAGTATTGGAAAGTCATTCACACCGGGGGCTGTTTTCCACGTAGAATAGCTACCGTGCTGCCAGCTCAACTAGGACAAATGACTGCCTTTTGCTCAAATCACTACGGTAACCTAGACTAATTAGCTAAGCAGCCCCAGCAGAGGGCTGGGGATGCTTAAATGCTTCCCCATGACCACATACTGTCTGTAACTTACAGTGTGAATCAAAATACTGTATGCCTTTCCAAGCTGTACACATGAGATTGCATCAGTACCCTTTGGCAAACATTTGGATATGTTTTTCTGCCAGGAACTTTAAGTATACAGTCTTCTATCGAATAAACATTTCTTCTGGGTATGGATTCAGTTTAGGGCCTTCTTACTACAAGGAAAGAGCCCCTGGGTTTGAAAAATAGCTCATTTTCTAAATGCTGGTAATGAAGGACAAAGTATTGGATATTCATAAATCAGTGTCAGGAGATGGAACACAGTAAAGCCACAACTATGCTCGCTACATTGTTCAAAGCAGCAAAACTGATAATGCAAACAACAGAGATTCTCTGGACTCACTGCAGTAGGTGTTGCTACTGAGAAATGTATGAATGAACATTTAAAAAAAAAAAAAGGGGTGGGGGGGGGGGGGGATTCCAAATTTTACGTATAGCTTGAACTCTAAACAATATATTCCCAAATCAAAAAACAGGCATTTCTGAGGACATATTAACAGCTGTTTTGTGAAAAAAAGAGATGTCTAAATATTTGTGAGGTGGTCTGGGTGTAATGAGTATTTCTGACAGTCATTTGCAGTTGTTAAGCACCAAAAACATACTGAGTAGAGAGAAGATGCTGAGAAAGCTGAAATATATCCATTCTTGTTGTGCAATAGTAAAAGGGATAAGCTTAACTGCAACTGTTGACAGTTTCAGTTATAGTAAGTGATGGTCGGTGAGACACTGACACCATACTGGGATGTTAATTAGAAAATAAATTAAATGGCCTTCTGAATGTTCTTCAAACCTCAACAATCCGGTGTCAAAGTCACTGGCAAAAAGTCTGTCAAAACCTCAATCTGGTTTTTAACAACATAATAACAAATGACTAACCATCTGTTTGTTTTTGTTTTTGTTTTTACAGTTATTCATTGTATATTGTGATTTTTGAGAATTAACACAAGTATTAAAAACTCAAAGCCTGTCATCAGATGCATCCTTCCCAGGGAGGATAAATAAACTTCACAGTGTGACAGTAAATAAAGCAAATTAGAGCTTCCTTTGAATTAAGATTGTGAATGCTTTTAACTAGATAATGAGGGCCTCTTAACACTTAAGCAGTAAAGCAAGTAATTGCTTTTTCATGGACTCAGAATTTGAATTTCCATCATGTGGTGAGACTAACAAAATCCAATCACACGGATAGCAATTAAACTCTTCAGTGAACTTCTGACATGGTTCAGTTCCAAGGTAATCGCATAACTCACAGTGATCCATACTTAATTTCCCTTCAGGATGTCAATAATTTCCTCTGTATGTAGGATAGCTTAGTTTTGTTATAGTCATGTACTGCTGTCATGTTCAGTGTCTACTCTGCTATGAAGATGACTTCTTTGCAGCTCGATGTGAATACAGACGCTCTTTTTAAGACGATAAAACCCTCAGAAAGGTGATGTAAAGTATAATCTGCAAAATCTAAACATAGTGACAAGAATATTAGCAGAATGCCATACTATGAGGATTTTCTATGATTGCTGTCCTTGTGTTTTCTTTATTTTTTGTTTGTTTGTTTTTTTAATGCTCATTCACTTCAAAGAACACCGCATTTCCTGACACCCCAGGCTAAAAGATCTGTGAATTATATGCAACTTCAATATCTCCAACAACACAACTGGCCTTCAACATAAATTTAAGCTGGGTGCATTGCTGATGTGACTCTATGTAAATTGTAAATAAATAAATAAAAACAGTTAAACTAATTCTAGTTATCTTCTGCATGTATTACAGCACCATAGCTCTGCAGTAAAAGAGTTGAAACTTGCCTGGAGTTCACATGTGATGCCCAAAGTCTGCAGTGTGATGAAATTGAAAATATGTCAGAGGAGGCTCTGAACTTCTGGGCAGCTGAATATATTGGGCAAGAACAGGAAAAAAAAAAGAAAGAAAATCATTTATTTAATCACAGCAAACAAGATCGTGCCAAATCTTCTGAAATATGTCACTGGCATCAAATATGTAATAATAAGCATACGCTAAAGACAGTTAAGCAGAACATCTGAACATTTTTAAGCTGTATTTGAGTCTTTAAAAATGATTGTAGATACGCTGTGTAAGATAAAATGAAAAAAAGATAAAAAGGTGTGAAAAAACTCCATTGGTCCTTTGTGTTTATATTTTTACAGTAAAAGCAGATGCACACTGGTGGATCAGTAGCTGTGGAGAATAACAGATACTGTATGTGTGGGCCGTTTATAAGATTTTATTCATAGAAAAAGTGATATGTACCTTAATTTTCGAACTAGAATCTCCCCATCATATGAACTGACATTGCTCGGGGACTCGGTTCCAGTTTTCTGAGTTGGAATCACTTCCCAAAAAAACAGACAAACCAGTCATACAGTTTGATGTATTTGTACTGTACATTATTGGAATGATTAAAGAGCTTAAACCACTGCACTATTGAGCTGTATTGATTCTTAAATAATTCCCAAGACCCTCTGCTGAAGAGTGCACTGTTTCGAAAGACTTACAGTATTCCCTCTGATTTATAATTTCATTAAGGGTGATTCCCCACTGGATGAATTCATTGAGGGTTTCATGGAACAGAAAGTATTTTTGTCTGAATCCACCAACTGGAAGACAACATGTCCCAACTCTCAACAGATGAATCGCTCCATGATTACTGACCAGACAGAAGAGGTTGAAACTCTTGAAGCATATTTTTAAAGTTTGATTTCTAATTTCACAGAAGGCGATTTATTACTAAATAAATTCATGGTGATGAATATCAGTCAACACCACATCAGATATTAAAAGAAGCATTGAGCTTGCAGATATTTACAATGAAGAAGGGCAAGAACATGCAGGGGAAAAAAATCCAGCTTTACAACTGAAAGAACTTAAAACCAGCATGGATATAATGAATTAAACAATTTATCATTGATAATTAATAAAACATTAATTCAGAAACAACAACAAAAAAAATGTCTTGGTATTTATAAGGGATGTGCACAACTAATTGATTAGTTAGAATGGCCAAGATTGTGCTTCTGTAATTATTTTTAAAGGTTTTTGTGTAACACAAATGTTTACGGTGCTGTTTCTGCTTGAGTTTGATCTTTACTTCTGCTGTATGTCTAGAGTACCAGGGCAGAATGTCACTCAGCTGGACAGCTAAAAGCATTATGCAAAAATGTAGCTAGCTTTCCAATTCTACCAGGACAATAAGAAAAAAAATGTTGCACTACAGAAGCAAAAACACCAGGCTAAAAGACGATGAAAAATGGGGGTGTTGTTTACTTGACATTTTAGCAGTTCACTTACTCAAAGGTAACATTTCAGCCGAAAGACTTTCAAAGCTTTTGGGCTGCACGGTGGCGTGGTGGTTAGCACTGCAGTCTCACAGTAAGAAGGTCACTAGATCAAATCCCAGCTGGGAAGGGGGTTCAAACAATTCCAACAGTGGCCTTCCTGTGTGGAGTTTGCATGTTCTCTCTGGGTACTCCGGCTTCCTCCCACAGGCCAAAGATATGCATTTTAGGTTAATTGATCACTCTTAATTGCCCCTAGGAATGAATGTGAGTGTGAATGGTTGTCTGCCTCTCTGTGTTGGTCGTGCGACAGACTGGCGACCTGTCCAGGGTGTTCCAGGCCTCTCACCTGATAATAGCTGGGATAGGCTCCTGCAACCGTGAACTGGATAAGCGGTACAGAAAATGACTGACTGACTTTCAAAGCTGCATGAAGCTTCTTCATAAACACAGACTGAACAGCATCTGATTAATTTCCCGCAGGATTACAAGCTCAGCACTTCTACATTGTTAGGTGACGATAAATCTTCATAAAATACACAATAATTTAAGTGGTACACTATCCAGATTTCTTGCCAATAGTTCTTTAACTTTGTATTCTTTGCTTGACTGTTTAGCTTAACTGGAAACAGCTTAATTTGATAACTAAAAGGAATACATGTCATGTTATCTGTTTTTATTTTTAATATCATGACACCCAAGAACTTAATAGGGTATATAGAAATTTAGTAAATTTACTTTTTTAACATTCTTTTTTTTGCTTTTATTTTTATATGTGCACTGTAAATATCCTTACTTAGCATTAAAGCCATGTAAAATGTGTAGGTACGCTCATATGGACCTTAAATTTTGTCTGAAATAAAGTTTTGAAGGACTGAATGAATGTAATAAACCCTTTAAAACACCGTAACCCCACACACTAACTAGGGGTGGGTAAAAATATTGATTAATCGATGCATTACGATATTTCCCTAAGTATTTCAATATCAATTTAGTAAATCTTCTGAATTGATTAACCTCCTGACGTGGGGGTACTGAGTGTTATTTACATTGTATAGACAAAAGCTGCGTTAGCCATACAACAAAATGGTAACTATCCTGTATTTTGAGATGTTTTATTACTCAAAAATATGAGGTGACCACTTATGTTTACATCAGTATGAAAATTAATATTTAAAAATTGACAACAGTTTCGTCTTCTTATTGAATCAATATTGAAGCATTTAAATCAATGTTGAATTGAATCGATATCATATTGAATCACAACCCAAAGAATCAAAATCCAATTGAATCGTGAGGCTCAATACCCAACACCCAGTCCTAAGACTATCACCCTCCACATGTGAAAGGTCAGAGAGTTGTTAGCCAAAGGTAAACTGAGAAGTCATTGCAACTTTTATCTCTACAATACAATACACACGGCAATCACCATTTAAGGAAATGTCTCTTTGAAAAGTGTTGCCATTAGTAAATTCACTACATACGTACGTGTGCTATATTTTTCTATTATTATATGCTATGATTAATGTTTTAAAGCTTATACACAGATGTAGAGCGAGACATATCATTCCGATCTTTCCAGTTCTGCGAAATAATCTACCCTGTGACACCAGAACTGAGCCAAACACAGGAAGGATACAAGCAGCACTTTTGATTTCCTACAGTTTCCATTTTTAATGTCGGTCTGAGCCACTGTGTGACCTATTCCATATACCACCCTGTTCAAGAGCAAGAGCACACTGCATTACTGGACTGGTCACAGCCAATGGTTGCTGCTAACAAGTTCCTGCTACTCTCTGACCCATTTGTGTGTTACTGTACATCGGTTGCTGTGCTTTTCTTGTGTGTCAATGTGGATTTGAATTTGTCTATCTTTGTGTGTGCATGACCCTGGGTGACTTGTTTCCAATAAGAAAATGAAATCCACTGCAGGGTACCCCCTGCACCCCTCCCCCTCCCAGCAAACCATTTTCTTTTATTACTTCACCTGCACTTCCTCGAGCCACGGGGTGTGCTCCCATGCTGCAACTCCCAGACAAGAATCAGCAGCATCTATCTTGTGGACAGAAGTGCTGAGTAGCTACTACTTCTCAGCAGACCACATAAAAACCACAGCAATTAAAAGCTATTGGGCCATTCAACTTTGTCTTCTTAAGAGGAGAAAAAAGAGGGAGTGAGTAGAAAAAAAAAGAAAGCCAGAGCAGAAAGCTGGAGTGAAAGGAAGATAAAGAGCCCTCAACTGATGAGGCTTAACTGAGACATTCATGACAGTAGTTTAAGATGAAGATGGAGGAATAAAAGGGTGAGGAATGGCTCTGAAATTAAAATATATATTTTCAAAGGGAGAGAAATAACACCTTGGACTTAGGTTTAGCTCAGGGTAAAAATATGGTAACTGCATGAATGTTGGCCTGAAATGTTCACCTTAGCTGGACGATCATTGTTGCAAATGATTCTGCTAATGATATTATAAGCTCTTCAACATGCCCAACTGAGAAATGCTTTGTTTGACCTTACTTCTTTCAATTTTCAAAATGTCACTGAGATTTCTTCTACTTTTACAGGTTCTTCCAACACTTGTTTGTCAGCGTCTGATATCAATGGAAGTAGAATTTCATCCAAACATGTCTGCATCATCTTTTTACCACAGTAATCTAAGGCTTGTATAGACTTTCTTACAAATCTCTAAATCTTTTATTAATTTGTGCAATGCACAAATTAATTTAATGCAATGAGTTTTCCTGCTTGTTCCCCTTAAGTCCAATCCCATTTATGCTCGACGCAGAAGACGGATACATGGTTAAGCATGTAATTTGGTGTGTTTTCGAGGAGCTTGTTGGTCTGTCACTCAACGCAGACAATGGAGCAATACCACTGGAAACTGCGGGGGTCAGTGTTGAGCTGTGTAGCTGAAATGCAAAAGGAACAAACCAGAGAAGAAGGACAGGAACTGGAACACAAAAAAACACAAAATAACCCAATAAAAGCAACTGAGAAAGAAGATGCCAAACAAAAAGAGAACATCTGTAGACATGGCTGGAGCTTTTGAGGAGTGGCTGTGTGAGTGTGTCTGAAAATACACTCATATCTACGACATCACATCGCCAGGGCACAGGGATGGGCAGCACTGCCGCCTAGCGTATGAACCATGGTTGCCTTTTATGTAGACAAGGAGCATAAATAGGCCTTTAGTCACTTAGAAATTGCTCCACAGAGAAGTTTCTGGACTCAAGACAAAAACTGAAAGATAAAGGGCAGCACTGCCGCCTAGCGGACAAACTGGTTTATGAACCATGGTTGCCATTTATGTAGACAAGGGAGCATAAATAGGACTTAGTCACTTAGAAATTGCTCCACAGAGAAGTTTCTGGACTCAAGACAAAAACTGAAAGATAAAGGGCAGCACTGAGATTGCACCGCACATCTGCTACTGTTAGTAGCCAGGCTGAGACAAAACCCATGGAGCTGTATATCATAAGCTGTCACTCAACTGGCTGGGACAGTCCTTCACCACTGCAGCTTCAGGAAACAATACATAGAATGAGTGGTCTCTGTGAGCAGTGCTTTTCTAATATTGGAGATGTTTCTACAGTTTAACCCCCAGAGGTCAAACAAGAAACTGGACAGACATTGTATTAGCCTAAAGTTGATGCAAAGATAAAATTATGGGGGTTGTTAATATTGATTGGAATATTGTTGGTCCAGCTACAAAGCAAAAGCTCCACAAGGAAACTTCACATTTATTGAGGGTACTGACAACATTTACTTTAAAAGGAAGTGAATCTAAAAAAAACTTGCAGCTAAATATACAACTGATAGATCAGTGGATCAATGCTGATATCCTTGTCAACTGATTACTGTCAATACGCTGTACCAATCTCTGCCTCTGTTTTTATATCTGATTACAGAGTCAACCATTTAGAACAGAAAAAACTGAAAAATGAAACGTGATAAACAGCACCTTGTAAGTAGAAACTGCCACCATATCCCAGGCTCGAATTAAACCAACATTGGAGCATTTTCCCTATTTCTGAGTTTAGTTGACAAGGTCTGTTTTCAGCAGGTTGATGTAGTGACACCATCATTCCTAACTGTACAGTCAATCCAGCTGCTGCTGTTGCCGCCACCATGCAAGATTATTCCCAATTATCTCAGCCTGTCTGAGTTCAGTCCAGACAACTTAAAAAAATGTCTCTACCTTTTCTGTAATCAGGATGGAGATACGGTATGGACATGACAGAGAAAAAACCAACAACGAGCTGTTTACTCACACCAAAGATTACAAATGCTTGCCTGTCTCTTTACTGAAGCAAATCACAATGGTTGCTTTTTAGAATAGTGATAAACTAGTATACAGTACCTGTACTATTAAAGCTGCTGAACACTGTTGTCCTCTCTGTTTTAATAAAACTCCAAAATCCTCATGCATCTTTGTCTGTTAAAATAAAAGAAGACGACATTACTCTTTTGCCCTCTGTCATTTTGCCTATCAATTCTGTCTTCATGATGCTCTTTCTCTGCTTCACTTTCTCTCTGCTACCCAGACTGGTACAGTGTGATCAAGTGGACGTTAAGGACTGAGCGTTGCATTGTTCAAACCCTCTAAAGATATGGAAATGTGGAACAATGACAGATAAATTCCTATTAAAGCATCCTATTTCCTGAGCCAACAAATCCCAAGACCAAAGTGAAAGACATGGGATAGAGCAGGACCTTGGAAACAAGTTTGACTGGCCACCATCTTTGTTGGAGAGGTTAGTTTTTACATTTGGATAGAAGTCATATTGTTCGCCTGAGGACTTTTTATACAAAAATGGAACCTCTAGTGTTGAATAAATTTTAGGGGCCATCCCCATGATGACAAATTGTAGTAAAACCGCAAAAGGTTTTTTTTTAGAAATCCGCCCTTTCACCCCCACGACACCTGGGATTACCCTCCATGAAACCGATCATGTCTGAAACCAGGTCCCAAGGTGGAGATGTTTGAAAACTCGACCGTCTGCGTTCCGTCAGGACAGTGTAGCCACACAACTGGAAGATATGATGTCAGTGTGACGAACATGCGCCAATCAACAACAATAATAGTGTTGTGATGTGTTGTGTGGTTCTCCTCCAGATAATTTTTCTTTATTTACAGCTTTTGCACCAAAACGCGCAGCTTTAACAACAGAGTATTGTGCCACTGCACCATCAACAGCTGGAGGAAGCTGGAATACATGTCACAAGATATGAGGTGAGCTCTTATCTGCACAACCAGCACATCATATTCTAGCCTCGGAGTGTTACTCTTTAATCATCATAGTGCTACCCGCAGCCTTGTAGTATGTACAGCAGTTTCGATGGGATGGTGAAACCTTTTTCAGGATTTTTCTGCCACCGTTTTCACACCTAAACCGGCTTTGTTGCTGTGGGGACACGGCCTCAGTGTGGCTGCAAGCTTTGTATGTCAAATGAATAAGATTGACACCTGTGTGTTTTTATTCCCACCGGAGTTATTGTTACTGCAAACATGTGCTCTGGGATTAAAAAGGAAAAAAGACAAAAACTGAGTAGCCAGTTGCCTGACAGGCTCTGAACCTGCTGTGCGTCTCATTGGAAATACCTCATACTGCAAACTTACAAAAAAAAAAAAAATCTAGACAGTGTAACAAAATCCCAGTGTGTCCCAAGCTGGCTCAAAACACTGGTCTTTTGCACCTCAACACTGAGCCTTGAGGTGCAAAAGACTATGATTCACACAATCCGGATTCAGGATTGTTTATCTGTCAACATTACTTAAAAAAAAAGAGCATCCATGTCAGAGATATAAAGTGAGAAACACTCTTTGTAATCCCTCAAAAAACAAAAAACAAAAAAGATTCTAAAGTTTACAAAATGCTCCAGGGGGTAGAGGCTGGTGGATGGAGTGGAAGGATATATGAAAAAGAAGAGCTACAGCTGTGATTTTAGCAGCGCTCAGTCTTTCATCAGGAGTCACTGTTGTCAGTGCTTCAAGAATGATGTGTACTGTGTTTATTAGTTGAAAAAACACATTTTGGGAATATACGCAGATTCATCTGTGGGCCTATTTATTGATTTAAACTATTGTAAAAATAAATAAGTAAAACAGATCATTTTAAATTCAGTGTAACAAAAAGTGAATTCACGCCAAAGCCAACTTTGACCTCTTTGAAATCTATGTGAAAGAAATTCATAAATTGATGATTAAAGCTGTTACAGTATTGAACTGTAGCATCATCACCCAACACTTTGTTTCCCCAAAATATTGAGAGATACTGGGTGATTAATTGTGGCACTCCTTCTGACCTTGTGGCATAGTGATTTGTTTAGACCGCAGGGAGGAAAGTCTTGCGATTCTGCCCAATGAGAACAAACACTTTGTCAATAGCCTTTGGCTATCTTGATGTGCAAGTTAGCATACTGTTTCCCCCTCCAAAATCAATGCTTCTTGATAAGGCTGGCTGGGCCAAAAAGTATCTACCAACTTTCCACTTTGTCAGCTACTGAAAACCATTTTCATTAAAGACATAAATACTCATGCACTATGCACATGTGCATGCAGACAGACACAGGCATGGCTTCACACAAAAATACAAACTGATGTCAGACAGATACACAGACGTCATTTGTCCCATGGTATTTAGCACAAACGTCAGATTGTGCAGGGTCCCACTGAAAATCAATAGGCATTTGCAACAATCAATAGCTGGGTTCCTATGAGAAGCAATTAGAAAGGCAAACATGCAGTGCTGCCTCCCTCCACTTCTCCACTGTTGGGTCAAAACACAGTTTAACACAACTGTGGCATTTGGAAGGATCAAGTAAACACATTAATGTATTTATTATTATTGATATACACGAATAGTAAGCTGGAACTAGCTGGAACTAAACAAAAAGGTTTTATCTTTCTTTTTAAAGATACCTTCCTCCACATTAATAATGTCTACAATAATCTTTTTCTGACCAATGTTGAAATTATGACCTACAAGAATCTACAAGACATGTAGGAAATTCCCATTGGTCTGACTTTGACTGATTTTTGACTTGGTATCCAAATATCTATCATTAAAAGGTCAGTGACCACAAAATTGATGATTCTCCAGACTTTTTTTCAGTAAAGGTGCCTGTAGAAGATAATCTGTAATTATCCAGCAACTTCTTCAGGTATATGTTGTAAATGTCCATTTTAGGATAAACCAGTGTTGACAGAAATGCATACATGCATACATACTCTCTTTTACCTGTTCTTTCCCCCTTCTTTTCCCATGTTTTCTCCATTTTCATCCCCATATCTCACAATAAGTGAGGGATTATGCAAATTACTAAGTTATCACTGAAAGTCTCATTTTCTACTGTGTGATGAAATCTGTTGTATGTTCGGAAAATATTTCTGCAGCTAACTGTAAAAAGTTGATACATTTTGACAGTACATCTCCAGCTGTACGAGTAGAACAGCGAGTGTACATGCAGCTTTGCTCCTGAGGTCCTCTTTTTTTCTTTTTTTCCAGCTGAATGAACATATTCTTTCTTAAATCTGAATCTTTCAGAAAGGCCATGGTGTCTTCACTGCCCCCACTTTTCATGCAACCAATCATAAAGCAAGAACTGGTCACCTTGGTAACAAAGGGCGATGGAGAAAAAGCACTTTCTAACCTGTGAGTTGTATACGTCAGGCAGAAATTATTACACCATGATGGAAGAACCCAGTTGTGGAAGCACAGCGACCAGACATTGAGTGTTGCTGTTGACTGATGTGCTTTTATCACCATGCACATTGTAAATTAGCCGTTCAGTCAACTCGTTATAATGGATGGGAGCAGTTTTTCCAACCGCATAGGTGAGAATCGAGGGGCGTGTGATCAATGCCATCTGCCTCTTAACATTATGTAAAGGCTATCAAGCAGAATTCCCTGAAACTGATAACCTGAAACAGATAAAACTGTCTGGATAACTTTCTTTCAAACTGATGAACTGGGCATTGGGATTGGCTTTGGTAGAGGATGAACACTACAGGTGATTTTATTTGATTAAAAGTTGGGATTAAGGCATCCTTGGCACCATTCCAGAGAAAAATATCCCAGACTAAGGATGCAACAGAAAACTATGATTGCTCTTTTGGTTCATTTTTATTCTGTGTTTATACAGTAATTCATACATCTAGAGTATATGCATATCTCTTATATCAACCTGTCAATCTCTATAGTTCTAATCCTGTTTAGCATACCTATATGTACAATGAACATTACATACATTTTACCAAATAATATAACAATAGTAACAAATACAGTAAGGAAACATAAAATTGTGCTTTAAGATGATTTAAACAGTGCAGAAGCATTAGTACGCTTTTGGTTTGGTCATTTTTCATAAATGTAAGAGGACTTTTTAGGGGGCTTAAGCCTGGAATGATTCTTCAAAAGCCCCGGATCTTTTTTGAAGTTTCTTTTTTCTGTTTTTTATTTTTGATTTGATAATTTCTCATCAAATACAATATATGCGAAACATAATAAAAAGGGGACGCTGCATGTCGTTACTAGGCTCCCCCCTCTCTAAACTTGGTCTGGTCCAAACTTGTTGCGTTTGTGTGCCGCGCGCGCCTTGTGTTGGCACTTCACCTCACAAGAGCACACTGGTGCGGTGCGCAGCGCATTCCGGCCTGCAGCAGCTCCCACGGGCTCATTGATTCAGAGCATCAGAGGACGTTAATCTAACGTTCATCTGGTAGGTAGTGGTCACGCGTTATATGTAAACAAACCTGTCATGAGTGACGATGGTGTGTCCGTTACTTTTCCCTTGTAACTTTGTAACAGTCAGATGTCATGTTGTTAGGCAGTGAGAACAGATGTGATTGTTTCAACAAGATGAGTAAACGTAATTATTGAAATAGTAATATGTTGTGTTTAGCCTTGGTTTATGAAATAAGTACAGTAATGGGCTAAGCCCAAAAAATTTCCTTAAATTTATAATTTATTTTTACAAACTTCTGAATATATAAACATATAGCCTGCAGTAGGCTATATATACTATTTTTTGTGATCTACCAACCGTGGACATCAGGTCCTTTTTCAAAAAAAGAGAACAGCTCAGGTGAGAGAAAACAACTAAAGATGTTTTTACAATATCATATGTCATAAATCTTTGGATAATAATAATTTGCTCTGCTTGATGTAGGAATGAAGGACAAAAAGAGAGAGATGGTAGTAAGAAAGAAAAATGCCAGCATGAGCATTTTAGAACACACTTACCCTAGTTTGTGTACTTTCTTTTGAAGTTGAAGTTAAATGATGTTGTCATGTTTAAATGTTGTACATATAGCAATAACAAAAGCACCTTACCTGGTGATATTGTGGTTTCAGCCCACAACTATGTATATGCAGATATGACTTTTTACCTGTTTTAACTCAAAAACGAAGGTACAAATAACCTTATAATTGTGTGGAATATATTGGTGTGTCAATTTTTACAATATTTTTGGTGGCTCTTGTTGATCTTTGTGTGTTAGTACAAAGAGGGAAAGATGACAGCAAGAATGAGAACAACACAGAGGTGGAACAAGAACCAGATAAAAAAAAAAAAAAAAAGAGAGAGAGAAGATGGGATTATATTTTTGGACATATTTACTTTGGGTGAAGTAGAATTTTGAAAAACAGCTTTTCTTTATACTTTTGTTTAAATTTATGAACATATCCCTGACTGAGTCCTGGTTTAGCCTATACCTGGTTTTGTAAATGCTGTTCTGAATGAGTCCTGGTTAGAATTGGTTCTGTGAATTCTGCTCAGTGAGTCCTTGTTTGGTCCTGAGCTATGTATTGGTATTGTTCTTTGAGTAAGATGTGACACCAAGACTGAGTTTTAACTTTAATGGCTATCCATAAATACATTAAAATGAAAACATAATGTAGTGTTATGATTGTTAAAGAACATGGGCAGGACATGTTAAACGTTAGATAGATAAAGGCGAATACTGAATAATTTTTGGTACCACACCAGTAGATTAAGTTATTTATTACTTTTTTAGTGTACTGGATCACCCTTCTAACGATGAATCTTTTTTGTGGGCTAAGCCCCTGATGATGACAATGTCTAGCTCCGCCCCTGGGTGCAGCTGTGACATTATAGCAAATATGACACATTATTGCTACTTACGTTTGTTATATAGTTTCTGTATATGTGATATGTTCAGAACAGCCAAAATGAAAAAAAAAAACAACTTTTCTGTCAATACCTTTGTTTTCCTAGATTATTTTTATTAAGCCTATTTTGGTTTTTAGTTAACAGCTTATAGCACATTACAGTACTTTTGACTTTAATATGTTTTGGCCACACTCATTATTAATAGGCATTAATATCTGACAGTAAACCAGGGTAGGATCAGGCAGTGGCAGCTTTGCACGTCAAGTTTTCAGTCTGTGACAGCTGTGTGAGGACCACGCCTCCTGCTTTTTAAGGAAGGAGGGACCTGAGCAGCACCCACTGTTGAGGAAGAGTAAACAGCATTTGCTTTCACATCAGTCTTCAGAAGTCTCTAATACCACCATAAAAAGTTATTTGTCATTAGTCGCATTTTTTAATAAAAAAGTCACTAAATGTCCAACACACAATACCTCTCGGATATCCAAGAGAAGAAAATTCTGCTCAGCCGAGGGGTCGAAAACTAGCAGCAAGCAGTCCCCAACCATGTCTGCGAGAACAAAATGACGTCATTTTGCTCTTGTTACCCCAAAAACAAGAATAAAGTTCTCGCTTCAATAACCTACTGTAACAACCTTTACAGTATAGTCTGAAAACTTGCTAAATATAGCGACAAAGTCACTAAGCTGGCGCAGTGATTGTCGCAGCTGTACTTGTATTACAGTAGGCTAAAGGGGGTATACAGGGACATAGGCAGCAAATAGCCCAAGGCTTTCCTTAAAAAAATTAGAGGCAAAACAAGTGTCATGCAGAACTCCTAAGCTGCGATAATATGAAGATCACATGAAAGTGTTTAAGGAGACATTAAAGACCAGGTGAATGAAGGTGTGCAGCAGCTACATTCAGCTCAAAGAATCATTAATGTGCAATTATATGTAAACAAACTATTTATCTTTTATTATTTCTAGATGCAATGCTGATTTTTGTTTGTATTTTGAGCCTTTCTGTGAGTAGATTTTTGCACATTTTACTTTCTTTTCCTTCTTTTCTTTACTTTCTTCATTATGCTTCATGCATGGAGAAAC
The DNA here is from genome assembly GCA_023101725.1 of Atherinomorus stipes. Lineage (NCBI taxonomy): Eukaryota > Metazoa > Chordata > Actinopteri > Atheriniformes > Atherinidae > Atherinomorus > Atherinomorus stipes. Next base: position 25,090 of record JALJCO010010858.1, read on the forward strand.
AGTAAGAGAGACAGAGAGAGATCACTACTAAAGAAAGAAGAAACACTGTATGTAAGAAAGATCATGTACACGCACACATATAGACATAAATGTATGGTGTTGCATAAATTTGAAACTGTAACTCACCTTGAGAGTTCAAACTGAATTGGTCCTTTTAGAGTTGGTCCTAGGGTTTCTGCTGTAAACAGAAAAAACAAAGAAAAAAATGTTGATGATTATTTAAAAAACATTTTTGTCCCTCATTTGGTATTTCTCAAATCAAATGGAGATATCTGGAAACAGTGAAAAAAAAAAATCAAATTATGCTATATTTTTAAGAAGTGTTAAGAAGAAGATTGTAAGGGCAACTAAATGCATTGAATCATACATTGTTCTTTAGGATGTTTTTATTAACTTATTTTTTCTTGAAAATGCTGAAAAACATTCGCCCAGCATTCTCTTTTCCAGCAAGGAACAAAGTAAAGTAGCTTACTAACCTTGCCTTGTCCTTTATGTCATCCAACTACCACTATATTTTTGTTTTTCATTCAACACATCTTATGTGTTCTCTGAATTTCACTCCTCTGCTTTGTTTAGGCAATAATGAGTGAACAACACCCCCATCAACACCCTAAACATCTAACATAAATTTAGCATTTATGAGTGGTTTGTGTTGTTCATTGATTTTTTTCTATCATTATTATTCCCATGTTTAACATTTTAATGAACTCTTTTAATGAACAACTAAACACAGAACCAGAGAAATCAAATAAATAAAAACCAAAGTGTGGACATTATGAACTCTAGATCAGTGTTTTTTTTTTATTCTGGTCCTCAGGACCCACTGCCCTGCATGTCTCTACTTTCACACACCTGAATCAAATGACTGTCTCGTTAACAGGCTTGATAAGAACTTGATGAGGAATTTTATTATCTGGATCAAGTGTGTTGGAGGAGGAACACATCAAAGACATGCAGGGCAGTGTGTTCTTAGGACCGGAGTTGAGAAACATTGTTCTAGATAAAGTAAGATATTTCCATTTTATAAAATCTGCACTCAACTTTGGAGTCCCTTCTTCACTTTTTCCAAGTTGAATTTTAAGTCCAGCTCCCAAATCTCTCTGTAACTTTGTGCACCTGGCTTGTACGCTAAACCACATTTGCTGTCTTCACAGCATCTGCTTTTCTTTCATTTAACTGTAAGAACCTGGTCTTTCTTTGCATGTGATTGGCATGAAGAGCCCATCATAACAAAGTCCTGTCCCTCCCGTCTGATTCTAAAAATAGAGCTGGACAAGAACTGCTGAAGATTTGATTCTCCCTGATGGGACTCTTTTTTTTTTTTTTGCTCATTTGCAACAATCACACATCACTAATTCTTCACTTGACAGAGTGTTCGATACCATTCTGGACTGTGGAAGCACTGGAGAAAGTGCTTATATGGATTATAGATGGTTTTTATATTTTATATATTTTATATATTGTGAGTGTGTGTGTTTTTTTGTTTCTTTTTAAATATGGACCTGTGTGAGTCTGAAATAAAGATTGAATTGAAATTGAATTGTTAAAAGTTTTCATTCATACCAGGCAAACTAAATTTTAACCCACTGTTGCAGGTGGGTTTAGAACAGAGAACTGTGAACAGAGATGTGGATCTCTTTTCAAATTGTTGCTGATCAAACATTCCAAGCTGCACTATAAATCCAAAGTAATACTGTCTGTCAATACCGAAAGCAAACACAACAAAAGCATGTGTAGCACCTTAATTAATTACAATTTATAATAGATATGAAGGACACTAGAGTGAGGCATGAAGCGGCACTTGATGTGGACACTTGACAGAGGCAGCAGATGGAGGTGCGGTTGTGTGCAAGCTTGTAATGAAGTATTACAGGATTTACCCTGTCCTGCTATCTAAAGCACTTATCTTAAGGGTTCCATTCATAATGCTTATCATCCTGCCACACTGTTCATGCACTTAAATGTGCAATCAGGTTTTGGTCAAGCTCAAGTGTTTATTAAATATAGCTTTAAAGTGCTTGTGTGTGCAAGTTGTAGGCATGTGCATTAAAAAAAAAAGGAGAAAATGTATGCACAGTTGCAGCTGGTATCAATCCCCCTGAGTGGTTTCTATTGAACCTAGGGTCATTTTCGAGAGCTCCCCACACAGATACACTGTCTAAACACACACAAATAAGCAAGATTCGACTAAGGTGAATATTTACTTGGACAGAGGAAGAGAGAGCGTAATTTGGGTGGATGCTTTGCAAGAATAAGCTCAGAATTTACATCTAGGTCAGCAAGGTGGAGTTTATTTTAGCTCAGTGCTTTGCTAACATTTAGAGGTTTTGAAGAAATGAATGAAGATATGACAATTGTAAATAGTAGCCCAGATATAAAATAAATAATATCAAGGTTGCACACAGGGCATTCCATAATGAGTATATCCGATTCTGCAATACTGCAATCCCACCAGAGGAAGAGGAAGAAAACTGGCTTATTGAAAGAAAATGAATTATGAATACAAAAAAGCTAAATGTGGGAAGACAGGCGTGGGAATTATTTAAAAAATAATGACAAAAATGTCAAAACAGACACACACACAATTGTTGTTGCATTAAGGTGTGTCGGTGAATGACACCTCCCATTTAAAGAACTGACAGAGGCTGCTGTAAATGAGAAATGAAAAACAGTCCAAGTTAACTCAATCAGGGGATAAAGCCACAGAACCCATGAGGAAAATAAGCAAAGGAGATGATGTGTCATGTAGGACTTAGCTTATACCGCTTTTAGGGCTCTACACGGCTAGAATTACAAGTTATAACTGACTTATCCTGCATGTGTGCACAGTATCTACACACAGTATGTGCTTGGGTTTTCATATAACTTCCCTATTAGTTTTATTAGACTAAGAAAGAACAGTCTACTGTTTGGTTGGATTCAAAGCTGATAGATTGTACAGCAAAGCATCAGGGAGACAAAGACAAATAGTGGAATTTGCAGATGGTGATTATGAATTATAAATTCTTTTACACAAAGAGAGTATGTTTCAGAAAGGAAATATCTGACAGTGCTGACACGCTTCTTCCAGTCACATCTGTTGTCACAACAGATGGTGCCTTTGGTGAAAGACTGAGGTGGTGGTAGAAGTGTGTGTGTGTGCACTTGGGTTATAAGAACCTGCATCCATTAGTGCAATCGCATTGAGAGGGGCCAAACAGCATGTCCCCTTTAGAGCAAATTGTTTGATTAAGTTTTTGGTACAGATGATTTTAAGGAAGGTATAATGGACAGAATCATGGTTAGGCCAGAAGCTGTTATTAGTAAGCTTAAGGTATCAGGAAAAATGAATGTAAGTCAGTGTTATGCACACTCAAATAATGGAAGCAACTCCAAGGGTGCGTGTGTGTGTTTTCGCTTCATCACTTCATTAACTCTCAGGGCCATCTGACAGCTTAGGGGAAGCCAGTGACGAAAGAAAAAAAAAGGAATATGGGAAAAGAGTGTGGGAGGTGAAAAGACAAAAGTCACAATTGTACAGACAAAATGATGAGAGGATGATTTCTACACCAACACAGCTTGAAAAATGGTAAGCCACTGTAACATGCCTGTACCTACTAACTATAAGATGGCCTTTCCTTTGGTTCCCCATCAGCGTTCTGGCACTGGAAGTAGACAGCAGATGCTTCGGGTGTCACACTTAACACATGTACACTGCTTGTTTGATAGTTGCCAATAACGTTACAAAGCGCTGTCCTGCTCTCATCTTCCTCATCTATCTCTGTCAGTACAGCACATGTAAACTCCACATGGCCACTGGACTGACACAAGTCTGTGGTGATTTAATCAGTTAATTTTATGCACTTCCAGTTACGCATATAAAGAGGCAGCATTTTCTTTATCTAGTTTATGAAGAGCGAGCCAGGAGCTCAGTGAAATATCCGATTTGCACACAATTATGTAAAATCTACGCACATGATAATAACTATTAGAATTAGTCACCATCCTCTTAGGCCAGACATAGACTCACTTTTTATTAATTTAAATATGAAAATTTAGACAGGCTCACACTGTCGAGGAGAGGGATTCATCTCTGCTGATAATCTGAGCCTTCACATTGAAGAAAACAAGAAAATGGATATAGTAGTTACCAGGAGCAGACAGACTGTACAGCTTATTTTCCAAAACAATAAACAATGATCAGCAAAAAAAAGGACTTTTCAGTTGCATTTTCTTTTTTTTTTTTTCTAAATCAAATATTCTTTATCTCTTCCATCCTAGGCCTATTTACCCTCCACACTTAGGTGATAAAGAATAGCCAAAAATGTCACAGGAGTTGAAAGCATAGGGTTACATATATTTCCTGTTAGACAACATTTCCAGCTATTTGTCCTCATTACAGAACAGCTATTGAGTGCCCACCTTAATTCCCCTGCCTATCCCTCTGGGGGCTCTTTTCCACCCCTGCCTGGCATGACTCATTTTTATGACCCCCACTTTGGCTCCCATCGGCCCAGCCCATCTATGCTTTAAAGCCAGCTAGGCGAGTAAATCTGAAGCTTTAATTAAAATAGCTTCTTTTGTAATGCTTTCGATCTTTCCGTCCCCTCATCCCTGATGACATAATGGTGCCAGGAACTTCCCACTGCAGAGCTTATTCAAAAGGGCCGTTCTCTGGAATAATGGATGCATGTTGCACTGCTTTATGATGAGTTGGCAAGAAAGGGTCCACACCATCCAGCTTTTCTGTGACTCTATGCAAGACATAAGAAGTAATAGAGCAAGAAGTTTCCCTGATAAGACACATACCATATTAATTTAACATATGAAAACATAAATAGGGTGTACTTTGAAACTGAAAAAATTCCTCACAGAGTTTAATGACAATTAACAACCTTGTTGTCTTTCAAGGTCAGAGTCTCCTGAGGAAAATAACGATTTGTGAAGCCAAATCAATGAAGCTTATTCAAGCCATTTTACTCCAGTATTGTTCAGGGACTAACTTCAGTGCCATTGATTTGCTGATTTATAACTTGCATCTGATATGGGCTTACAGTTCATTAAAAAGGAGGAGAGAGGAAGGGAAGGAAAGGAAAGAGAAGAGAAGAGAAGAGAAGAGAAGAGAGAGAAGAGAAGAGAAGAGAAGAGAAGAGAAGAGAAGAGAAGAGAAGAGAAGAGAAGAGAAGAGAAGAGAAGAGAAGAGCAGAGCAGAGCAGAGCTATATACCGTTATACTAATATTACTAATATGATCACATATGACCCATTGGGTTCTTCAAAATCTAAAAGTTTTTGACTTCAACAGTTAAATTATCTTCTTGCCATGTCTGTGCACAGAAAGCCAGAGAATGCGTGTTGTATGGGTTTTGGGAGACCCAAAAAATGCTTTTGTCATAGACACAAAGCAGGCAGCCAACAAGCCCTGACTGAACATCTACATTTGCCAACCTCCATTCTCTCCACATCTCTTTTTCTACACACTCTCTCCTCTCTTACAGTAGCTCTGCCTTGCTCTTCTTCATTCCTTCCACTGCTTTCTTCCTTCATTCTTTCACTCATAAATTAGGCACTAGATGCACTAAGAGCACAATGTTCCCTCCCCTCCTTTCTTTCCTTCTCTCTTCTTACTTCCTCCCTTTTCTTATATTCCCCCTGAAGGGGTTGTCTGTCTTCTAACCAGCTGAAGAAATATTTCCACTGGTCTGTGCCTGGCCCCTATTACCAGATCATGACAAGGAGCACCAGTGTCAACTTGTCAGTGTAAGTAACATCCTTTATGACACCCCATTTTGTGTGTTTTGAAGGAAGTTATTTGGTCACCAAGCAGTGGCCACTGGTTTTGTGGAGGGCTCACAGTACTTTTATTCCAACTTGTCTATCAGTCAGAGAACAGTCTGCAGGTGTTATGCTATGTGTAGAGTCTTAGACCCTGGTAATCATGGAAGCGTAGTATTTGGTTTCAGAAATATTATTGTGAAAAGGCAGAAGAAAAAGACAAAAATAAAGTAAAAACATGTCAGACATGTCAGCAGAAATACATTTAACACTGCTGATTTTTCAGACCTCAACTTAGACTTGTTGTAGCCTTTGTTTTGCAGGTCAATGCCAATAAAGCGTCTACATTTTCTTTTTCCTTCCAACACATTTACTTCATCCTCTTAGCGTGGGCAAGGTGGGAGGTCATACAGCAGCTGAACAAGCCATTACAATAGCAATCACACTTATTTTTTCAGCTACCTAAGAAGCCTAAGAACCTGACAACATCAAAGATTCAAGGACCAAACTCAAAGGGACAAAAGGGAGACATGGCGACAGAAAAAGCAAAAGACCACCTTCTTTCAGAATAAGTGAATCACAACTTCAGCACCATGGACAGCAACTTTGCCTGACTACCAATCAAGCAGCAGATGAGGACCCAACAGCAAAATGTGCGTCTTTAACCTTTGTCCACTAGCAAGGTATAAATATTCATAACAGGTGGGCAGGCAGATATGTCATCTTTGCAAGCAAGTAGCGTAGGCACAGTCTGAGAGTTCATTAATATCAAACAGAGCTGTGGAAAATGATAAAATATTCATTTAATAGTTCACAAAGTATAGTGCGGAGATGTGCCGTTTTGTTTTTTCAGGCTATGAACGAGTTGGTGAATGTTTCCAGTTTCTGTAATAGATGTGAAACCTGTTTTCAAAGCCTTTGGTCTTTTATACTATCATTGCTGCAGACAGCTGAAAGCCTTATGCACTGTGAGGCCAGTGTGTGGTTTAACTTAATGTTCACAAAACAGATTTATTGATCTATGATCAGTGACACACAGGTCACATTGGTCATTTGTTGTATCAGTCTGAATAAGAAAACAATTTCTAACTGCATCTACCCTAAAGACAGCTGGATGAATATAAAACTGCTGAGAAAAGGCCATTACTGTAGGATCTAGGAAAGCCACTTTGTATAATCAACAGCCTTTCAGGAACGAGAGGTGGTCACATTCAGACTAATGCATCTTTGATTGTATTTGCTATCTTTTAAACTGACCGTTTGTCAAGACGCAATGAGATCAGCAATGTTTTAAAAAAAACTGTTCCGTAGAGCTTTGTGAAGCAACAGTGGGTAAGCACACAAACCTGCCTACCCATAAAACTGTCAGACTGACCTTCACTTACCCTCAGTATTGATGGTCCAATCATATGGAGAATATGAATAAGTACCTCCAGGGATTTCTAAAATGAGGCATAATTCCTGGATATGTCTAAAGGTAGAAGAATAAATCATGTTGTGACTTTACGGCATCACCCAGAGAGCTTGGGAAGATTAATTTCAAAGTCATGTTTTCCTCACTTTCTCAAACTCAATAAAATGTTGTGGTCAGAATAGTGATAAGAACATTGACATAACTGAATGAAAAAGCATCTTACAAACACTTAACACAAAAAGGTCTACATGTCGCTTGTCTATAGTGCATTTATTCTGTTAGGAAAAGGTAGATCAAGTCACTCTACAGCCAAAATACTTCAGCATTTTAAGCATCCATTTTGTTAAATTTGCCACACTGCAAAAAAAAAAAGCCACCACTCCAATCCAGGATGCTGCTTCAGGGTCATTCACCAACAAGGACAAATCAAATGCTGTTCCATATCCTCACTAACACAGATTGAAACCTGGGTTTGTTAGACATGATTGAAGTCATGATGCTTATCTTACAACTTTGTATAAGCTAACTCAAACAATGATCTTTCATAATCATACTTAAGTCTTTCTGTAGATCAAATCTACCTTAAAGGTAGAGTCCGAAGTTTCTCCCCTGAAAATAAACGTAAGACTTGTGCAAGTGAAATCCGTCTCGAACCACACCTTTGGGCCTTTACGCGCCGTGGTGAGTTTGAATGCAACTCCCTCTCCCCCTGTCTGTAATTCGCTCTTTAGCTTTGTTTTGTTGTGGTCGGGACGTTTCTGCGTGGAGATTTCTGTTTACATCGCCAGCCAATGACAGAGCTAAGAGCATGACACTGTGTAGGAATAAGCTCATGATTGGAGCAGACGCCAGTCACTCGAACTCTCAAAGAAAAAAAGAAAGAAAAACGGCGGATGCACCGAAGAAAAGGTAAGAGCTTTAGATAGCGCACGTTGGAAAACCAGGGTTAATATTGGTTTGACTCTGAAGGAGAGGCTCGAAGCTGGATAGTTTGAAGAACGAGATGGTCATTAGCCTGAGAGGGAGGGGCGCTCAGTTTTAACACTGTTGTTTGCAAACAGAAACAGTGGGGGGACTTCAGACTCTACCCTTAACTAATTAATGATTGAAGATTTTCCAAAGTAACTATTGTGTGTGTATTTCACCTGTATGTCTTTGGTAGTTGCTGTTATTGCTTTTTCCGCAGTCGTTTTCATTAATCAGCTTTTGCTTTTCCCTCCTGGCTTGAGCTTACTTTCAACAAACCAGTATTCGACCAACACAAAGTGACAGCTCCAAGGGCTTTGCATTATTAGCTTTAATGGATGACGGCACGGCTGTCTATGTTGAAAAGATGCCTGTCTGTGGGGCCTGAGAGCAAGGTGAATGGATACCTTTGCAAGTACAAAATGGCCCTTGTATGCTTGCTTGCATTCACACATTACTGAATGGAAAAAAGTTCTCATTTTTTTCTATTTCTCTTTTTTTTTGTAATTTACTGCAGCGTGTGACTTAATTGAAATATCTGTTCAACCACTGAATTTGAATTATAAAAGAACAAAAGCAAAGTAAGATCTTAACATTTTTTTCCCCATCAGGAAGTCATTTTGCATCAGACTTTTTGTCCATCACAGAGAAAACATTACATTACAAGACCACTGCCAATGGCTCTTTTCCTTCAGTCTTTGTCCAGCATCTTTATTCATCCCCAACTTTTCAAACTATAAATAGGTAACTGTATTACTGCTTCTGGACTCCTAGTTCTCACTACGTGCAACTTAGACACATCATCAGTATCCTGGGTTCAGTGGGTGTTTCAGGTCTCACAACAGACAACCTCGCTCTTGTGTCTAAGTAGCCTGTGTAGCCCACGGATCCCCCTGCTTGATCCATAGCCATGTTGATTCTTTTTCTGCTGCATCAGAGATGTTTATAAAGATATACTTTATTAATCCCAAGTAGTTTGCCAGTTAGGAAATTCGTTCTCTGCATTTAACTCGTCTCAGGTTGGATCTGAGAGCAGTGGGGCTGCTATTTAAAGCACCCATGGAGCAGTTGGTGGGGGTTAAGGACCTTGCCTAAGGGTCCACAGTGGTTCACCTGAGTGTCGTGTCGGGGACTCAAACCTGGGTCTGCCGCGCCCCAGCCCCGCAACGCTGACCACTACGCTACCCACTCCCCCATATACCCACTCCCCATTATGATGGTTTTCCTGTTCTGCAGCCCTTTCACACCCAACAATTTGAGTTCCCTGACAAGAGACTGGCTGACAAAGCCTCTGCACCCGACCTCAATGGGGTTAAATCGGGTCTTCCATCCCGCACTCCGGCACTCGGCTGCCAGCTCCTCATATTTGGCCCTCTTCCTCTCAAAGGTCTCCTCCATCCGGTCTTCCCAGGCAACAGTCAGCTCCAGCAGGACCACTTGCCTCATTGTTTCAGAGACCAGGACTATGTCTGGCCTGAGTGTGGTCACTGTGATGTTCTCTGGGAACTTGAGCTGTCTCCCTCTGGGTCAGCCTTCAGCTGCCAGTCCCGAGCTGTTGACAGCAGCCCCCCTGCCTGGCTCTGATGCTTCTGTGGCTTCTACCCAGCCCTAACAAAGACGATGGACTGCCTTGTTGGTTGTATGTGCTTGCTGTTGGAGATCTCTGTACTGATGACCTCTGCAATTACCCGTAGCACTTGGTCATGGCGCCAGCGGTAGCGCCCGTCTCCAAGTGCCCAGGGGCAGCAGCTCAGAATGTGCTCCAATGATCAAGTTTTCTTGCAGACAGGGCATAGCAGAGTCTCAGCCAGCCCCAGCAGAAGAGGTTGGACGGGCTTGGGAATACATCATACACCGACTGTATAAGGAACTTGATCCGACATGGCTCAGATCTCCATAGTTCTGTCCACGAGATCGTCCGGTCAGCTGCCTCTTCCCATCGGGTCCATGCACCCTGCTGCGACATCCCTACTGTCCTTCTGCAGTGGGCTTCCTCCACCCCTGCCCGGACGTCCTCCTGGATCAACTTTCACCTTTCCTTTCCCTGGGCCTTGCTGTAGAGAGGTCTTGGATTGCTCCCAAGACCTTCCCGTCCGGCTGCTACTGTTCCCACCAGCTCGCTGTGTCGCAGCCGTGCCTTAGCCTGGTTGACTGCCTCATCCGCGTTCCACTTCCTGCCAGTTCTTACTTCTAAGCCTGCAGAGGAGACTTTGTTGTCGCTGGAGTCCCTATACAGCAGCACCTCTCTAGCTTGAGTATCCATGAACTAAAGGACCTCATTGCACTTAATACGTTCTTTGAACCCATCTGCATGCCTACTGCATCATTCAAACACTGTGGGCATAGAAATGAAAACTTAACTGTTGAATTATGTTTTTGTTTTTTGTTTTGTTTTTCACTTTCAGTTTCTCATTAGTACAATATACTTATGAAGAAGAGACTTTTTTTTTTTTTTTTTTACAAATTTTATGTATGGAAAATCATGTATGATGCAGTAAAACATCCAAAGTAACTTACTGTTTCTGTAAAAGTCACTGAGCATGAATGGTGGAGTAGCTGTGCCTTTGATTCCTTTGATGGAAAAACAAATTTGCCCAATAGCCAGTTGTTTTTAAAGCTGTTACAGTGGAATCAGTCCACCGCAAAAATACAAAATGTATCCACAGAGATTTAAGATTCCCTAGAATAGACCAACTTTACCCTACCGCATATACAATTACAATCATCAGCAAGGTTGCTGATTTTTTTTCCATACATTTCCATAACTGTTTAAATTTCAATGCCAGCAAGTCCGTCCATGTGGGGTGCTGAACTTCATTAGATGTAGATTTTCAAGCAGAGTTTTATGGTTAAGCCTAAAACCTGTTGAGGTGGCAAAGAAAGCCACGCTGCCACCACTCCACAATCACAGCAGCAGTTGATGAAGTCAGCCAAAAATACCACTTTTATTTATTTATTTATTTATTTATATATTTGTGAGTACTTTGCAGCCCTACAGTAACAGTAAAGATATGCACTGGAGAAAAACTTGATGTCTTATTTCACCTGAGGGTAACCTCTCCATCATCACCACAAAATGAGATGTTGCACTGTACACAAACTCTCTATTCTCTGAACATGTTTTGCCATAGGTATACTGCTCCAATCCCACTGGATGTATTGATTCATTGATAGCAGAAGCTCCTTCTGCACCTCAAATGCTTTTTACCATTATTCTCAATTGATGCAGATGCTGTAAAATAACTTCTTTGGTTTTGAGCTCATGACTGCCAGTAAAACCACAGACTAGAAAAGTTTGGACAGTGCTGTCATTTATTTATTCAATATCTTAAACTGCAAGCTTCCTCAGAACAGCTGAACATATGCTAAATTAGCTCAACGCTGTTATGCTCGTCTGTATCTTAATGTGCCTGCAGCAGCTCAGACTTGAGCTTTGTTGAAACCACTATGCATATCTTACTGGGTCTGACCTAGTCAGTCTAGGTTGCTATCACAGAATGTAACAAAAAAGAAGCAGGGTGCTCATTCAAACATGGCAATGACACATTCAGTTGCCACCAGATTAATGGAAAGAACTGCAAGTCTGAAAGGGGCTTTATTGTAGCATAATGACAGCAAGCCATGGGCCTGCTTGTCACAGAATGATTCAAACCCATTTGATTTGTCTCCTGTACAAAGAACATCTATCTGTGACTCATAAAATAAGCTTTGATTTCTCTATATTAAAGAAAATTTTAGGCCATGACAACAATAGACTTCCATTAAAATGTTGGTATAAATAAGACAAAAGGGAGTAGCTGAAATGGAAAACCTAAAAACCCTTTGTAGGCAGAAGTCTATATTCCTCATCTAACTGAATAGTTCTGAGTATGTTAATGCATTGCCTATGATCATGCAGTACATAAACTGAATATAGTTGAATATAAATAGGTAAATAAGACACAAGTCACAAAACGGGCTGATGCATTACTTGTCACAACATGAAATAATAAAAACAATCCTCATGTGAATGCTCAGTGTACACTGTATTTGTACACTGACAACATTCACAATGTCCACACTTGAATGTGACAGTTTGGTAATCACAATGACAGGAGCGGCATATTGAATCCATCTGAAACACACAGCAAGTAACACATTTATCTGTCTGGAGTTCTGGCAAAGATGCCCATGAATGTCTAACATAGACATACACGTGCATGCATATGCAGAGTCAGAGGAGCAGAGGTGTATTCTCACTTGATGCAGAGCTGAAATATAGAACTGTTAGGAAAATGCAGAATGTATTGAAATGGTGGATTACTTGGATTCTAGGCAGTTTTTATTGTTTGTGTTTGATATATACATATATATAAAATATATATATATATATATATATATATATATATATATATATATATATATAAGGCAATCCAGCAGCTGAGGGGTTTACTCATAAAATGAGAAAGCAAAAATCTTGTGCTTTTCATTTTCATTGTCTCTGCGTGAAGATCACAGCTGGTGTGATGGGACGAACTGATTACCAATGTGTATCAGTGGGAACGCTTTTTACAGCCCACATTCTTTACCAAGGCTTCTGTCATAGGGGCCCTAAGATTTTGGTCTTATTCCTGATTAACATTCAAAGCCCTGCATATGGGCCAAATGTAAATTCTACCAGTTTTCTGACAGCCATCGTCATATTTATAGATCAGAAAAAAGTCTGAAAGCAGAGTATGAAACCTCCTGAGTTAAACTATGTAAACTGTGACAGCAATATCACAATAGCTGCATATTCACTATGTATGTTGAGAGGGTGAATGCCATCTACCTGGGAATACCATTAAACTCAAACATTGTCATAGGGAACAATGGTCTTCCTCATCTTTGTCTCATAACCATTTGGAGCACTTCTTAGATGGAGTCTGTTGCAGCTGGGGGAAGCTGAAGAATTTGCTATATTTTGTTCATTTGCTTTTCCTAGCCTATCCCAAGAGACAAGTTTATGTGTTCAACGCAAACATAAAGAGTTCCTCTGTGTTTGTGTGTTATTACTCTAGCTGGAACGTACAATCTCATTCACATCTGATCTGACCAAATATTGAAAAAAAAAAAAAAATCAAGTCAGAAATCCTGGAAATTTCAGCGAGTAAATCTAGTAAATCTTATTTTCTCCCACTTGCCTTAGGTATAATTAAAATACACACCAAATATTGACAAATATACTTTTCATTTACTTTGACATGCAAGTGAAACAAAGTTAGTTTGCCAATATGGAAAATATTAAACATTATCATTAGTCACTTTTTCGCTTTTACAGTCATAATAAGCTAAAATAATAGTAAAGGAAAAACACTTTTAATCAACCTGCTGTGATAAACTAGACTATTGTAAATGCAACTAATTTCTGCCATCATCTTTAAAACATTGTTTTTGAAAAATAATTTGTCAGATATTAAGAGATTTTAAGTTTTATTTTCATTTAAAAAATCTAGTAATTGCCAATCCATCATGCTGTCAATTTCTTAAAAGAAATAAAAATAGAAATCTGTATAACTTTATCTACGTTTAAGTGATGGCTCATTTGACATAGTTAAAATAGGTCATTGAACTGAATTGTAGATTAATTGATTGGGGAGATTAAAGGGTATGAATTTTAGATTATTTCAGCCTTTACCTTGGCAAAACTTGAAAGGTAGGATTTTTTTTTTACTTTTTGTGTGTCTATCTATACAGTGTGCGTGCATGTGTGTGCGTTCATGTGTGTGTGCGTGTGTGCGGGTGTGTGTGTGTGTGTGTATGTGGGCACGTTTTAGCAACATTGTGGGGACCATGTTCCGGATTTTTACCATCACCACGTCTTGCCCTTGTGGGGACATTTTCCCGGTCCCCACGGGTTCGAACCCCGTTTTGAGAGTCAAGATTAGGTTTTAGAGATTAAGTTACAATTAGGTTTTGGTTAGGGTTAGGACAAGGGTTAGGTTTAGGCATTCAGTTATGGGGGTTAGGTTTAGGGTAAGGGGCTAGGGAATGCATTATGTCAATAGATATACCCCACAGGGATAAAACACAAACTTGTGTGTGTGTGTTTGACACTATCAATCATTTTATCAGAGAAAATGTCAAGATACATGACATTCCATTTCAGTGCCACGCTGCTTTCCTGGACATTATCACGGCCAAATAGCAGGTGACCAAATCATGAAGCTTGACACAGAAACAATGTTTTAAAGGATATTTCTGTTGACAAGCCAACAATTCACCATTTTTATGATTATTCTGACACAGTGTGCTAATCTAAATTTATTTTGTACTGACTAGGCATGTAACGATGTAAGAATTTCATGTCACAGTTTCATGTCACCAAAATGATCACTGTTATCAATATTATCGCGTTATTGGTGAAATCTGCTCAAAATATTCAAAATGTTCTTATACACACACTAAACTCTTTTCACCAAGTTTCAATTTTAAAAAAATAGTAACAAGCACAATGGACTTTCTGTTGGCATAACATGTAAACATCAAACATATAAATTTGCATTAAAGATACATCTTATGACCTTAAGAGGTTTCCTTGCTTTATGCAATATTGTAAATAAGAACCAAGAATACTTTTCTTCACATTCAGAGCTCAAGACTTGATCCAGTCTGACAGATTTCAGAAGAACTGATCCAGAAAGGAAACTTTAACTGTTTCATGGACCTTGGTAGAAATCAAATGTTCATATCACAGAAACACTACCATATTAAATGTGGCAGAAGCATTAAAACAATACCATAAATAAATTAATTAAGTTTCTTCCCAGCATCCTTAAAAAAATCCAAAATGCATCCATACTTCAGACTTTGTCCTTTTAAAAGAGAAAAACCCCCAGAGCTGTCCATGCGGTGCCTTCCGCCATGTTTTCAGAGGCCAAACATGCAAACCTCATCTGAAGAACTGATACTGATTTTTTTGATGATGAGCAGCATCATTGTGAGTTTTTCAAAGTACGATAATCACTTTTTTACGATAATTAAAGTCTGAAACGGTAATACTAATTGTCAGGGATTTATATCCTGATTTATCTTTTTATCGATTAATTGTTGCATACTGACTATAAAAGAGCCCCATTTGAATTTTGTTTATCTTAGATGATGCTGAGCGTTAAACTCTATCAGATGTTTTTAAACAACCATATTCTGGTCACAGCATTAGTTCCCATCAATGCTACAATTCCCTCAAATGATTCACACTACTGTACATTATTTTTAAAGCTCCATTAAAGCACCCAGATGTTTCAGACTCAACCCTCCCACCAAAATGACAAGAAGAAACACTGCAGCACAACATGGACTCCAGTCATGCACGTATCCTCTGAGAGCAGCACAAGATCAATGACAGCACTTTTTTCTTGTTTCTAATTTTCTTCTTTTTTTTTCTTTTTTTTTTTTTTTTATTAGAAACCAGCAGGGTTGTCCTCTTGCCGAAGGAAAAAAATGATCTATGTAGATCTCATTAGCCCCATATGATGATAGACGTACAGCCCAATGATTAATGGCCGGCTGGGGAAACAGGAGAATTATTGATGTGACCTTTAGGGATGCCTCTGTTCAGGAGAGAGCAGACTGACATGGCTTCCACCAAAATGATTCAATCTTGCATTTCCATCCTTTTCTCTTTTGCCTCCATTTCTCTCCTGTGCTCTCTCCATTTAAAGCTATCCAAGAAACCCATCACACATTAGAGCCATTTTTTTCCCTCCCAGAATATAAAGAACATGCATTAAAATTGCTGTGAGAGTTCCAAGGTTTTGTGCAGGACATACATTATTCGGACTGCATTAAAATACTCTGTCTGTATTCATCTGTACTTATGTCTATAAAAGTCTTAATGAAATCACGGTTGAACAGTCATCTGCCATTTTGATTTTATGGCCACAGCCTTTGTGGGGGAAAAAGTGAAAGTCGATAACAGTGTCATCTTAGATGATGAGGTTTTAATGACGGGGAGCCATCCAGTCACCTTTCACAACCCCAAGAGATAAAGGACCACCAACTGAGCGCAAGGACAGTGAAGGAATTAATTTAACATTTTGAATGTGTTCATATGTGAGTGCAGTGGAATCAGTGAAGTGTGAGCAAGTGGTGTAGATAAGGATTCAGACGGACAAGGAAAGAGGAGAGGTGTGTGAGGAGGAATCTGGGAAAAGCGGAACACAAGGAGACAATTTATAAACTGCTTCTCTGCACATTTCTATTATTTAAACAAAGGAAATGGTACAAAATGGACAAAAAGCAGCAAGACAGCAATAATATGCAAAACAGGAAGGTGCTGCAGGTATAGAAAAATGTGGAAAAGAGGTGGGAAAATGAGAGAAAGAAAAGAGACAGATGGCAGATGGAAGGGCCAGAGGCACAGCAAAGGTGACTTACAGTGTAACAGTGAACAGTATGAAGGAGGAGAGATGGGTGGGAACATTTACCAATCTGCACCTTTACAAACGCTTGCAAATAATTGGTTTGAACAAAAACAGATGTTTGCAGTTTGCCCCAGGCCTTCCCACATTCTCTGACACCTCTGACAGTCCATAATCGATTAGGGAGCCGCTGCCTGATTCACCAAGTTCACATTGAACATCTTGACCTGCCAACATCAATTGAGGGGCTCAAGAGTACTACAGAGATTGATTTGAGGTTTCCATAGAAAATGCATTAGGAAATTTTACCAAGTCAATACGGTACATAACCATATAAGCATATCCTTCATTTTCCATTGTATGAATATGCCTGTTGTTTGAAATTCACTAACAACATATTATGTGTAATTCTGTGTAATTGTGTGCCCTTCAGCCATTGGTCTAGGAAATAGCTATAATTAAAGTGTCAAAAAATTATTGTAAGGAGGTCGCTGATGCTATGTGATGGTCTGGTAAACCATCCAGAATCTGCGTATCACCTGATGTTAATTTGGAAAGGCTCTGCATTCCCTGTGACCCTAAATTGGATTAAGTGCATGGGTGGATGAATGGGTAATGCTGATCTCAAGGGACTTTACTGTCAAAAATCTAAAATCACTTCAAACTTTTGTTTTGTAAATAGTATTTAGTCATAATCTGCTTACATTGCAGCAGATTCTGGACTCCTTTCAATACTCATCCTTCTTGATTTGAGTGCAGCCTTTGATACCATCTCTCATTCCATCCTTCTCCATAGATTATCCTCTCTTGGCATCATCCACACTCCACTCAGCTGGTTTAAATCATACCTCTCTGGCCGCACTCAGTTCATCCAGCTCAAATCTTTTTCTTCCCAATCCTCTCCTCTCACTACAGATGTCCCCCAAGGTTCTGTCCTGGGCCCCCTTCTGTTTATCACCTACATCCTCCCCCTTGGCACTATCTTCCGGAAACACAACATTCATTTTCATTGCTATGCGGATGACACCCAGCTCTACATCTCCAGTAAACCTAATTCATCCTTTCCACCTCCTTCTCTCCTCAACTGTTTGGACGACTTAAAGTCCTGGTTCTCCTCTAATTTTCTCAAACTTAATAGCAATAAAACTGAGTTCATTCTCATCGGCACCCCCTCAACTCTCACCAAAATTACTAGCTTTTCGCTCTCAATCGACAACTCCTCAGTCCCTCCTTCCCCACAGGTTAAGAGTCTGGGTGTCATCCTCGACAGCAATCTATCCTTTCAAGCCCACATCAGTAACATAACCCGGACAGCTTACTTCCACCTTCGCAACATCAACCGCCTTCATCCCTCCCTCACTCCTCACTCCACTGCCGTCCTGGTCCACAGTCTGGTCACCTCCCGTCTTGATTACTGTAACTCTCTTCTCTTCGGTCTACCTCACAAATCACTCCATAAACTTCAACTGGTCCAGAATTCTGCTGCCCGCATCATCACTAAAACCCCCTCCTCTGCTCACATCACCCCCGTCCTACAACAACTTCACTGGCTTCCCATCTCCTCCAGAATCATCTTTAAAATCCTCCTCTTTACTTTCAAGGCCATTCATAATCTCTCTCCTCCATACTTGTCCGCTCTGGTCCACACTGCCATCCCCTCTCGTTCCCTCAGATCCTCTTCCTCCCTCCATCTCACTGTCCCCTCCCCCCGCCTTGTTACCATGGGGAGCAGAGCCTTCAGCTGCTCTGCTCCCAAACTTTGGAATTCCCTCCCTCCCGACCTCCGTAATACCAGTTCAAATCCCTCCTCAAAACTCACCTGTTCAAACTCGCCTTTAACCTCTGACCATCCTTACTGCACCTTTCTACTCTGTTTTATAGTTTTTAACAGTTTATTTTTATTGTTTTAACTGTTATTTTTATGTTGCTTACTATTTATGTAAAGTGACCTTGGGTTTCTTGAAAGGCGCTTCAAATAAAATGTATTATTATTATTATTATTATTACAACTTTCATACAGAACCTGTGATTAAGCAGAAACCTCTAAGACCAGATGAAATGCCAAGGTTACAGAGAAAAGGTCTGAGACAAGAGGCACGTGTTAAGACTACAAATCCATTTTTACTCAACTTTGAGTCACTACCTTTACAAAACACAAAAAAAAGTACAGTGAAAGAAAGAAGAGTGGAAGAACATTGTCCATACTCTAAACTAACTGGAGTATTATCAGAAAATATGAACCTTTGCTCCATGTGAAAAATGGGTGCTTACAGACAAACTCAGAATAGCTGACTTTTAAAAATTATTTCATTTAAAAGGCTAAATCATTTATAAAACATTTTATAATCTTAAAATATGCCTTTGCCATGAGGGAAGAAAAACTCCACTCATTCAGGTAATCAGCTGACCTCATTTGTTGGGCTCATAACATTGCTAAACTTTGACCTAATCAAGTGCAGCAACCCTAAATCGTAGCACCTATAGGCTTGTAGGATACATCCCTTCATCCTCCTCTCTTCCCTGATGACACCCAGTACACTGGAACCGGCTAAATCTGGACTCAACAGACCACATGACCTTTTTTCCAGTGCTCCAGAGTCCAATCTTTATGCTCCCTCACAAATTAAAGCTGTTTTGTCTCATCAGCCTCACTGATAAATGGTATTAAGGCAACACAGCTGTTGCTTTCACAGTAAGGTTTGGCGGGTTGCAGAAGGAAAATAAGGGTTATTGTTTTAAAAAAAGAAAAGAAAAAAAAAAGGGGGGGGGGGGGTGTAAAAAGTTAAACAAAAAAAGAAACACTACAAAAATGTCCTAAGGAAGCTAAGACAATGTTATGTCCAACACTAGGCTGTTAATGAGAGTTCGGCTGCAGCAAAAAGAAGCTCACACCTGGAGTTTCCACTCCAGCATTAGACTAAAAGCCCCTCCTACAAGGCAAAGCATCATCAACTGTCCTTCACTTTACAGTAAATGCTCTGTTAAAATACAAAACATGAAATTGTTCAGGACATGTAATACATTCAAATATATGGTTAAAAAAATCAGCTACAAAAATAGGATTGACTCTTATATCTATATATGCTACATGCCATGCCACTTGTTCTATTAAGCATTTTGACACTCACCATTCTGGAGAAGGAACATACCCAAGACTGTGGGTATCTTTACATTAAACACTGTCATAACTGCTGTAGTCACCTGCCGGTACTCTACAGCCAGACTTAGCTGATATATAACTTTGGTGTTAACCTCATACATGTGCTGACAGTGGCATGTGAAATGGTGCACACTCCCAGAAGCACAACAACCTAATTTACACAATACAATAAACTAGCCAGATGGAAAAAATAAAATATAAATACACATTTTTAAGCTGTGCATGCAAACTTGTGTGCAACCTATTTGATTGTCGATCACAATACTTCAAAAGGTTTTTCTAAAGAAACATTAATTTCCCAAAGATAATGGTTTGCATGATGCATGACAAAATTCAACCCTTCTAAACAGATTTACATCGTTTGCACCACATGGTTGTTTAAGAAATAAGAAGCTACTGTTCTCAGTGCTTCAGCTGCAGTTAAAATTATTTCTTGCCAGCTCAAACATAATCATCCATGCAATATTTATACAATGGGAGGCTCTTACCTATTTGCTTGGTTAAATTTAAATAGTGGCGTTTTTTGAGATGGCCATTTGTTCATGGGTTGTCCAGACTCTGGGAATCATGCAAACTTTGCATTTATATTGTAGTTTCAAATTGCAGCACAGGTGATGCATAATGCTAGGAGGTGTCCTTACACACATATACACAAACACACAGACAAAAAAAAAAAAAACAAAAACAAAAAAAACAAGGGAAAAGTAATAAAGTCTATCCAGTGGCATCTTTCAGTGCAGCAGCACAGACTGCTGCTAAGTGGCCCCAACATTTCTGGCTCCATCAGATTCCCATAAAAAAAAATTGATATAGATATAAAATTGAAATAGATCTAATCTTTTTTTATTCATATTGTGGTTGTCCTTATGAATTTCAATATATTTGTATATATATATATATATATATATATGGTGGGAGGAAGCCGGAGTACCCAGAGACAACCCACACATACACGGGGGGAACATGCAAACTCCACACAGGAAGGCCACTGTTGGAAATGTTCAAACCCCTCCCCAGCTGGGAATCGAACTAGCGACCTTCTTACTGTGAGGCTATATATATATATATATATATATATATATATATGTTTAAGCATAGAATATCATATTCCAGATCCATCTGCTTAAAAACATGCGGTCACTGCCACAAAAACAATTCAAAGATCATGACAGGCAAATGTTAAGCTAGAGATCTCAAAATGGCCATTCACAAATCGCTGAGTAACATCCCGATTCCTTCAGCTGTCTGCTTTTATTAACACTTCATTACAGCATTTGATCAAGTCAGTTGAGCTGACTAATGAGAGCAGACAAAGTTTTAAGGGAGGTGTAAATTTCTGAACATGAGTAGGCAAATTGCACTGTGCAAGCCTTTACCTGAAACTCAGATTAATAATTAACACAAATAAAATAGCAAAAATCGGACCAAAACCATGACACATTTTTGGTAGAAGGTAAAACCGGAAACATCAGGTGCCAACATTAGCACTACTTCAGTGTAAGAGTATATACAGTACACACAATATTAATGAGCATGAACATAAAGACAATACTGATAAAATAAACCAAAATAAAGTAAAAGTTTCATATAAGAAAAAACTTTTCTTTTGGCGTGGTGGTGAGGTGTCTCCATGGGGGCTTGATTTGGAAATTTGATATTTGGTTAAAGCAATGTAAAACAACAGAAGCAATAATGACTATGGACATTCTGGGATGTGCTTATAGGCCCATTGGTAGCCATTGCTTAGACATAAACAAGCATTATGTAATCTGTTAGATCTCTTGAGAACATTAATCATCATGTTTGTTGCCAGGTGGTTTATTATAAGGCCGCAATCTTTACTTGAAGTGTATTTTTATTAAACTGTTCTTGTTTCCCAGAGGGGAATATCTTTACTGACGAGCAATATGTCTTAACTTTCAATATAATGGGAGGTCTTTGGGGATTTAGTGGTGTACTCTGCTACTGTGGACACACTATAATATTTGTATTGCTGTAAAATGAATGCACGTCCCAGCTGTGTTGCAAAAACACTACTATCTTTCTACCCATCTTTGCTCTACCTTTCATTCCCTATTATACAGAAATGCCACTAAAGTAACATTACAACAAAGCATGAATAGCCTGGCTTCATCTGGTCTGACCTTAAGTGAATCTTGATGCAGCGAGGGGTTTTAATTTTCTAAATGGCTTTAAGAGTTGCTGGACACAAATTGTAAGGCCATTGAAAGACCCAAGTTAAATTTAGTCATGCTGCTTAATTGCATGCTCCTAGCAGTTTTTAATAAAAGAAAGCTTCACTGTGTGTCAATACTCCTTTGATATCTTTTTTTTTTTTTTTACATTTTCTTTATCTTTTTACTTACACTTGCTATGATTCATCTGTGCCAGAGAGTCTCCAGAGGTCAAAGACTCCATGAGAGAAGATTCTGGTCATCCGGCAACGACAGGTACCCAACATCAAATAAAATCATAAAAGATAAGAGGTGCAAAGGAGCGATCCCACCTCCACAGCATATACAAAAAAGAAAAATCCAACTCAGTCAGTGAAAACAGATGAAGAGTCAGGTTGAAAAAAGATAATTAAGCCTGATAAATGTACGATATAGCTGATGCAGTATATTGTTGATAATATAAGACAATGTGCTATGTTGTCAATATTGTAAAAATTAGGAGGAAACTACAGTATCTTGGTTGTGCAACAACTCAAAAACACTTCATTTAATGGCTTAAGTAGATGATTTAAAAAGGGAAACATGACATGTGACAAGTAGAGTTTTTATACGGTATCACCCCCAAAGGGACATTACTTTATCTGAGTTCAGTACCATATTTCATATAAAACAACAAATACCACAGAATAAATTTGATTCTAAAAGGCAAGATTAAAAAGAAAAAAAGCTATATATGTCACATTTAAAGCATTTAAAAGATCACATTTGATCAAAGAGAGTCAAGTTAACTGGTAAGTCAGATGGGAGAACAGTGAAATCAACTCTTTCAACAAGAAAAGCCTTCACTGTAACTCATTGATCTGTTTGTGATGAATAAATACCATGCAGCATCCACAGAAACAGCTTTGGAAACTGCTGCTGTTGACTGTTGTCACACTTAAAATGTCCGTAGCTGCCAGTATATAAACAGATTAATCCATATCATGTCTATTGGACAAGGTGACATATCTTGGAACCCTGTGACATAACGGAGAAAAAGACTGCGATCTTAAAATCCTAACTTGTGATTGCAACATAATTTGTATAGCTAGTTAACACTTAAAACAACATAAAAAGAAAGCTCATAATGTGTAAGATATTACCATGAATGTCTTTCATATTTGCAACAAAAGCTCTGATGAAGACACGGAACTTTGGATGGAGGGAGCTGATAAATGGCTCGTCTTGCTCCCGTGAAAGGTCAGAGCTCTCATTATTTACAACACTGGATCTTTGTCATGGCTCAGTGACACTGACCTTGCAAGTCTCCCCCCTCTGTCTGTCTATAACCAGGTGTGTATGGCTTTTCATTTTCTCTATACACTTGCTTACTGCTGGTTAACAATACACAGACAAACATGTTTGTCTGCACCTTCACACATGTACAAACATATTCAGGCACACAAGTAGATCTAAAGCCACAGGAGTGACCTTGGTCTAGATTAGCAATGGCCCTGAAGGAGTAGACCACATTAATTATGCCTCTGGGAGATCCAGCGTATGCAGGTTTTTGCATACTTCCGCATTTTGTAATTCAATTTATTTATTTTTGTTTTGGTTTTTTATATGGGAGGCTTAATGGGTAAAATTTTATTTTAAATCAAAATCAAAACATTAAACAAGCTTCACTTGGCAGCTGCTCTGTTCTCCATCACAAGCTGCTCCTCCAGTGCTGATGGAGAAATGATTATTGATAGAAGCAATTGTTTAGTTTTTGTCACAAACCAGTCCCACCAGTTTGTTCATGTCTGGAACCACTGTTTCAAACTGTTAGGAAAAGTGCAAGCATGTTTAATAAATACTGTAGTGGGCTAGTGCTCAGATTGGCCATCTGACCATCAACATCCATTTCAACAAACCACATCAATGAAATAGAGCAAAAATCAAACAGTTCCTGAGGTCATTTGGGAGAGGAAAAACATACTGTATGTATCACACTGAAATGCCCTGAGATAATTGCAGAACAAACTGTAGCCTGCATTTGTTAAATAAAATTGTGTTCTTTTTTTAATACATGAATGTATAAACAAAAAAGTTGTTACTCATGCCATATCAAAAATGTTAATTTGGCAATATCTTGACAAAAGAAGTTCATTTTGGGTAAGTAGGTGATTTGTTACAGTCATAAACTGAAACTACAAAAAAACACTTTATTCCCTTTATTTATGAAGTTAAGTATATTTTTTTAAACCTTACATAAAAACTTTTATCATCCAGTGTCCAGAAACAAAATTATTAAGGGTGCTCACTCAAAATAACTCCTCAATGTTACCTCAAAAAGTTTGGGAACCACTTCTCTAATTTGGGTGTACAAAAAGTATTAAATTCCGGCTAATGAAACTCCACCGCATTTGTGTCAAATATTAATATCTCAACTATAAATTAACTTCTAAAAGCCCCCATCCCGCATCCATCAGAGGTTTAATTTTCAATTTCACATTTTTCATAAAATGCTCATATCAGCCTGTAAAAACTTAACTTAACGGAACGGAGTAACAGTGAATCTCAGGGTTTAACTAGTCAGTATGTGATGGAGGACTAATGAGAGTCAGTACCAACTGTTGACCATATAAATGTAAGTATTTCAGAAAAAAATTTATAGTTAAAGTCATTTCTCCCCATTTTGTGGGCAGTAATTTGAGCTTGGTTTGTTGCATGTGTTACTGTGAGCTCTAAAGCTTCATTAATGCTCTACACTTATGTTAAATAAACATATAAACTGACCTATTTTTGTCCATCTTCCGCATCCTTCATGTGCCTGTTTCAGCCTGTTTACAGAGAGATTGTGGATGCATACCCAAATATAGCTCCCTGGGTACCTGCAGGGCACTGTTACACAGTATAGATCATGCAACCAGCAAGAGAAACAAAGAAAAAGCAGAAGCCACCTTCATCACTTCACAACCTTAATAAAATCTGACAACTTGTAAAATACGGGTAAATAAAAATTAACTATATTTCAATTTCCCGTTTGTTATGCCAAGTTTTCTGCAAGTAAAGTTAATGTTACTGTTTGGCAAAAACCCTGTGTGCTGTGCCATTTTAAATAGTTCTATTCAAAAAGTTTCTACAATTTAGTTTTGATAAATGATTAAATGCATTTGTGGTAAATTTCGTAAAAGGCAGATTGAAATTACTTCTAGTTATATCTAAAGAGGGATATGGTAACTGAGTGAAATCGCAACATTTTAAATGCCATCTCTTCAAATCATATTTTTTTTCGATAACTTGTTTGTATCAATAGTAAAGATAGACGACTAGAGAAGAACATGGTGTTCAGGAAGGATACCCCCAGGCTAAGTAATAGGCTATGTGGTGAACGTTATATTTCTCTGCAATAATAATCCATTAATAATGTTAGGCCTCTAAGTGAATTCAATAAAGTGACATCAAAGAATATGCTTCCTGCAAAGATAAAAAAAAAAATTACACACCAATCCCAGCAGTGTGACAACGCAGCTCCAAAAGCACTTTAAAGCACTTTAAAGCAATTTCCTCTGAAGTTAACTGCCACAGATACTTGTCTTTCAATCACACCGCACACACGCACACACACATCTAGTCTAGTTCAGGGCCAATAATGCTAGTAATATGGAGCCTTGGCTTGATTACTTTGGCTAGTTTATGAACACGAGGTATCAATCATCCACATTGTCCCCATTTCATCAACTATCCAGAGCAGTAGCCTCTGACTACTGCTGATGATTCACGATAGAGATAATTTGAGGATTTGTCTAATGATACTGCTGAGACAAGCAATCTCCGCCAACTGATGCTGCACCCCGTTATTATGCACAAGGCCAGCACAGTTCACTTCAGCTGAATCTTTAATGTGAAAACCCTAGGTGTTGTTTTGATTTTAGACAAAACATGTCCTTGATGAGTTATGCCCCGCGGAGGCACTTTTTGGATTTATGGGTCACATCCAGCTGCCTGCAGCGCTTAAAAATGGTAAATCAGCATATAAATGACTGCATTATTGAGAGCGCTAAGAAAACATCAACCCACAAGTCCATTATATTAATTGGACTCGCCCTCGCTATGGCACGCAATGGGCTCCAGTCACTCCAGGGTCGAGTGGTGATAAATGAAAGAGCGCAGTACGAATACAGGCTTGGCCAGTGTTATCACAGAACATGTGAACAACTGCTCTCTTTTGTTTATACTGACCTTGTAATTTATCAGCAGGATGCAGGGATGGTAGAAAATGTATAGGATTAGGAGAAGGTGGACGAAAAGAGGTGGAGAATTAAGTGGAAAACAGGGATAACCCCCCACACAGACACACACACATACGCACACCTACACACTACCACCAAAAGAAAAGGGAACTCGTGAACAAAGACAAACACCTCAGTGCATCTGAGATGATACTGTATAGATAAGGAAAAGACAAAGTTCAAAGATCAGTAATGTGACTTAGATATTGAGCATTGTTTTATTCATTCATTCATTCATTCATTCATTCATTCATTCATTCATTCATTCATTCATTCATTCATTCATTCATTCATTCATTCATTTTATTCATTCATTCATTCATTCATTCATTCAATGAGATTCTGGTATTATGCAATATTTGAAATACAGAGTTTTTAATAAGATACTGGGTATAATATACTATTTTTCCTCGGGAGTCATTGAGTGTTGTTTTATTTTATTTCATTTATCGTTATTGCTGAGTCTCTTTTTATGTGCAGCACTTTGGAGACTTGTTTTGACTTTAAAATGTGCTATACTGTATAAATGAAGTGGATTGGATTGGATTATCCAAGAATTAAGTTCAGAATCATACTGAAAGATCATGTTTCATCAGTAAATTTACAAAAAATATAATCAAGTCATCAATGTATCTGTAAAGTGGGACGAGGCAATATACTTTCAACTCTGATACAAGACTAAAGCAGCCACGCACCAGTAATTAATAGTTAAGATTGTTTCAATCCAGCATCCTCTTAAGCCCTCAAACAGTCTGGAACCAGAGTCTTAAACTTAAATCTAGTTCTTCTTCTTCTTCTGTTTTGACCACCAAAGTACTGACGGCGCTGAATAACTGAGAAGAGAGCGAAGAATCACTTATTTTGGGGACTGGTGGCAAGTTTATGGATACCAGCAATACCAGCTAAATGTGAATACCACCATGTTTAAAAATCCAGAGGCGGTGCCACATTTATTCCACTAAATTCACAAGAGAACGATTAAAAATTGAGCTGCAACATGAATGTGAATTTGAAGAGGCAGAGAAGAACATGAGCTCACTGTTCTTCTCATTTTCCTGCTGTTTAATGTTTTAAAGCACCAGTCACATCTGTGAACACTACCCACTGCACCATATACAGCTGCATTCACAATCACCATTGCTGCTCCAATGGATACTCGCATTAGGTGCTCTGGCAGCCAATTTTATCCAGCAGGAGAACAATTGCAAATCAACCAATTACATTATAACATTTGACTATGCAGAATAGACTGTAGTGCATCAACATATGCCATTTTAATAAAAGTATAAAGGACCGACCTTCACACACTCAATTTACTAAAAGCCTCTAAGAACAAGATGCATTTTAAAAAAAGAAGAGCAGTAAAATAGAGGAGTTGTGAGCCTCTGCTCTTCTCCATCATTAAGTTTCCCGAAGCAAAAGTTTTGATGGTGCACATTTCAGCACATGAAATGCACATTTCACGAGCTGTCACTGCCCACCGGTGTCCCAAGGCTGAGAAACCACACTATGCAACTTTTTTCATCCGGGACGCAGCCGAGACATTGCAGCTGAGTATTGGTTGTGCACTGCGTCACGTGCTAGCAAACAAAAAAAAAAAACACCAGGTGTTTTGAACGCGCATCATGGCAGATTTTGCAAAGAAAGAATAAGAATACATAAGAATACGTAGGAATACATTCTTAGAAGAAAAGAGGAAAAGAAACAGAGGAAGGGGCAGAACAAGAAATAAGACAAGAGTCAAGATAAGACTGTCTTTCACTGGCTGAAGCGAGCTCACATTACAGGTGGGATGTAAGAAGGATGACAGCTGTCGACACGGGGCGCGTCACTGAGAAAATTGCAAAAAGTTCTGCGTGTCTTTAAAGTTTGTTTCTGAAAGTATCAGTACAGCCAACTACATCTACCGGGAAACACTTAAAAATGCTGAAATTGATTTACAAGCAAAAGACTTAATAACAGGAAGACCTGTTGGGAATCCCCAAAGATAAATTGGCAAATTCAGAATGAAGTTAAAATGACGAATTGAAATGTAAGATGAGCAGAGCACAGTATGACACAGTACCAATTACTGAGACAAGGTCATTTTACAATGCACCTGTCAGTTCATAATAGCTTTCTTGTATAAATAAATAAATGAATGTTTAGAATATCTATGATGAATACACACTAGGGCTAGAACGGGGCTAGGTTTTACAGTTTTGTGACAAAGTGTTTGCCCTCTTCCTGATTACTTATTTTTTGCATGCTTGTCATATTTATATGTTTCAGATCATCTAAAAAAATTTTAATATTAGACAGAGATAACACAAGTAACACAAAATGCAGTTTTCAAATGAAGATTTATTTTTGTAAAAATAAGGGGGGGGGGGAAAATCCAAATATATATATATATATATATGTGTGTGTGTGTGTGTGTGTCAAAAGGACTGTTTCTGAACATACTCGCATACTAAATACACTGCAGCATCACAAACACTGCAGAATGCCATTTAAAAAAAAGAAAACTATTCAAGTTCAACAAGGGTTTTTTGTGTTAAATATAGAACAAATTTAAAATGTGCAATATCTAGTGCAAAAATTAACACTGAACATCAGTGTTTATGCTTTTTGTGAGCAGAGATTAATCTGCACAAATTAGGTTTAAAGGTAGAGTCCGAAGTCCCTCCAGCGTTTCTGTTTGCAAACAACAGTATTCAAACTTAGCGCTCCTCCCTCTCAGGATAATGGCCACCTCGTTCTAGCAAGCCTATTCAACTTCAAGCTTCTCCTTCAGAGCTCAGAAGCAGGTACAAGCCAAACTATGATTAACCCTGGTTCTCCAAACTGCATTATCTGAAGCTCTTACCTTTTCTTTGGCACATCCATGGTGTTTCCTTTTTTGTCTTTTTTTTTTTCTTCGAGAGTTTGAGTGACTGGCATCTGCTCCAATCATGAGCTTATTTCCACACAGTGTCATGCTCTTAGCTCTGTCATTGGCTATAAACAGAAATCTCCACCCAGAAACGTCCCGAACACAAGAAAACAAAGCTAAAGAGCAAATTACATGCAGGGGGAGAGAGAGATGCATTCAAACGCGCCACGGCACGTGAGTAGAGGCCGAAAGGCGCAGTTTGAGACGGATTTCCACTTGCACAAGTCTAACGTTTATTTTCAGGGGGGGAACGCCGGACTATACCTTTAATTTTCTAAACAACTAAATTATTACTCATGCCATATTCAGTCATTCATTTTCTCTACCACTTAGTCCAGTTCAGGGTCACAGGGGTTGCTAGAGCAATTATCAGGCGAGAGGCAGGGCACACCCAGGATAGGTCGCCAGTCTGTTGAAGGGCCTCATGCCATATTCAAAATTTCAATTTGGCATCATCTTATTATGAAAAGCTGATTTTGGACATGGTGAGGGTTTGATTCAGTTGTAAACCGAGTCCACAAAGGAAAATAAACACTTTATCCTCCTTATTTATGAAGTTTATGATATCTTAAACCTTATGGTAAATTCACACCAGGTCTGTGTGCACCATGTAGCTGCACCATGGTTTCTTTCTGACTTTCGCAGCACATCAACTCACACCAGGAGCACGTCAGAATTAGACCCTGCTTCTCTGAATGCTGTGTTCACGTACAGTGTATAGATGTCTGACAGCAGAGAATCCTTAGCCTGGTACACCAGCCTGACCAACGCCATGTATGAGATACACGGCAGGTCAGTCTGGGTTCCCTCCATTGTGAAATGATTTCCACTCAGGTAAAAAATTGACCGGACCAATCACAGCACAGCAGTAGAATTATTAACAGAACGTTAAACTCCTCTGACGTCTCCATCGCTGTTTCTGCTCTGTTTTGGTGCTTAACTAACTGCTTCCAGGTCATAGTCACATGACGTGCGACACAAACGCTTTCTCATGTTAGTAGTTCAGCAATAAACAATGCTGACATGTAACAGAGTATTTATGATAATAAAACCAAACATTCTATGTTAACATAAACAAGAAAATTACATTAAATAGAGAGGGAAAAACAACGTGTGAACGCTGACTTCCGGCGTCGCCATAGCAACATAGCAACAGTGCCGAACTACGCCAGCTACAGTCACCTCTGATTGGTTCTGTCAGGTTCACTTCCCCCTGTTAGTCCCGCCTCTCGTCTCGCATTGGAAATCAGTCTCCAGCAGAGGGAATCCAGACTGACTTGCCGTGTATCTCATACATGGCGATAGTCAGGCTGGTGTACCAGGCTAGATAATCCTACCAGTGCTGCACTCCTGGAGTCACAGACGCAGCTTCAATGAAGAAATTATATCATCATCAACGTGCACTGATGCGGTAGGCCAGTATATTCAAAATCTCTACCGTTGGCCAAATTGATATGAATTCTACCATACAAAATCAAATGTGATAACTATGTCTACCGACTTTATACTGTATAAGAGATGTTTGACACCTTTGAAAGGTGTAAGCATGAAGTATGTGGTCATTTTAGCATCAACATCTTTGAAAGTCAAGTGCAGTGTTAACATATCAATGAATTTGGATTGTGTTATGTTAACAATGAGTACTTGACATGAAGTGCAGTTTTTTTAGCTTAAGTTTTCACTATCTTTCATCTTTGGTATCTGCCTAATGCATACTGCTTCAGTCATATGAAATAATCAATGAGCCTTTATACAGTAGGCATAGAATGTTTGCTATATAGAGTAAATAACATATAATGTGTGCACAATTAAGAAATAATAAATAATCCTATTCAATACACACACATAAACACACACAAGTTAAGCACCACCTTTCACGGAAAATCATGCACTCCTCAATCAAGGCAGTGCAGGATTTTTCTTTCATGTTCAATGACGTTTATAAAGATTCATTTTAATATTGAAATGTTGTTTCTTTGTATTTTTAACAAATTTTTAACATGCATTTTTGTCCATTTGGTTAATGAGATCTCCACACCTGACGCTAAAACATTACAATTTAGTCTCTTCTGTAATCCCTCCTCAGTGTTCACACTATCTTGATATAATGATGAGAGAAATGAAGAAACCTACTTCACATTATAATAAGGCTTATTTTACTCAGAGGCATGTGGACAACATTTAACACTGCAAATTTTATTCCTAAATATTTAACATTGTGTCTATGAATAAACAGGAAAAAATAAAATATGCAACAACAACCCTAAGGGTGTTTGATGTGAACCTCCACCAAATAAATTAGAGCTAAATTTAGTCAACTAAAACAGAGCAGCTGATTAATTGCATATGAAATTATTTGTTTACTTTCACAATTACAAAATTAATGAGGTTATATTTTTACCTCAGCCTGAGAAAAAAGTTTTTAAAAAAAAGGATTAAAAAATACAAAATTATTGCCTTTTCTATTTATGCTTGCAAAGTTTTATAGCTTCTCTAGACTGAGAACAATAATTACTCAAAAGGGCATCAAACAGAGAGAGATACAGGTTTATTAAGCAAACACAAGTGATTTATTTCAGCCTCACAAAAAAAAGAAAGAAAAAGAAAGAAAGAAATATGGCACAGGTTTATAGCAGAGCCATAACTCAGCCATGGGCAAATATATTCATGCACAATCTGATGCATTAGAGGAATTTATAATCACTGAAGCAACACCAGCCACTGATAAATATGTAGCACTCTGAGTTCGACTACATTTCAGTACTGAGATTTGATAAACAGCAATGCTCACAAAGCTGAGTTAGGTACTTATGCAAAATGTCATCTGTTGATTAATGATTAACTCTGATAGAGGAAAAAAAATCTCACAAATCTGACATTTTCCTCCTGCTGCAGATTGTCAGTCTTTTCCTTTATTCACTCTGACTTTTATTGCTTTTATTCAGGCAATGTTCCTCTGCTATGGAGAATTCAAAAGTTTTCTCTTGAAGACTTATTCATTGGGTAATAAGTGTCTGAAAAAAACTTGTTTGACTCCACTGTTAAGGCAGCTACATTTTTATACTAGAAAAGCACTCGGAGAGCGCAGACCTTCCTTATTTTTGTGTGTTCTGGATCATAGTAGAAGCTAGAAGTCTGTCCAACAGTCTTCTGTCCTCATGTTTGCTGCTGCTCATAAGTTTCATTTCTGCTTTCAGACAGCATGTGCAGCTGCACACTTGTGCCACAAGGGGGAACTCACGCCTCATCAACAGCCTTTCCAACATGGCCGATCTCACAATGATAAAGAATCCTTCAAAACATTCCTGGATCCAGAAGGTGATACGGATCACCACCAAAATTTAATGGGTTATTCCTTGGGCTGAGGCCCATGGCTGGAGACGATTTCAGGTCAATCCATCCAGTACTTTTTCCGTTAAGTTGCTGACAGAGAGACCGACGGAAGGACAAACAGACAAACGAAGCTACCGAAAGATACCCTCCTTGGCGGAGGTAATAATCACTAAAATATAATATATATTATATATATAACAGCGATATAAAATCACTTGAATAAAATAGAACTTTCAACATTGCACAATTTACTCTATAATGCAACTAATTATGGGTGATGTTTACAAAATCCCACAGAATAAATAAAAGGGCACCTCAAATTTAACATATTTCCAACTTTTTTATTTCAGGAATGTCTTAAATTATTGTAATATTTATCCTTCCCTCATGTTAACAATATGCTTAAAACAGTAATGCACATTACAAAGTTTCTCTTTGTATACGTGAAGTCTTATTTAATAAAAACATACAAGAACGATGGTCTACCTGTCCTCAAGGTCAAAACTTTATATTATGGTGATGATAAAAACTGTATTGACAAACTGTCAAAGCGTTTGTAGAAATCAGGCACTTTACAATTCATGGGCTCAGTGAACTGGACTTGAACATATCAGAGCACACAGTGGTGTGTGCTGTTAAAATTAGGCCTAACTGTAAGGTTCAGTTCATCTTCCTGCCCAGCCTTGAGTACACATTCTTACAGTGTAATCAGTGCATACTGTTATTTTGAACTAGCAGACCCTCACAGGAGAGCCAGACCTAATTTAGCTGCATGCATTTTTGCAGGAATTCACATTAATTATATCTTCTCTTGCCTTAAATAAGCATAGTGCATGCTGAGATTTGGGTTTATGAGCCGCTTGTGTCGTTATTTTGTCAGTGTTCTTATCTATGCATCTACAACAGCCTTTGTGTGCACTGTGCACCCATTTATTTTTCCCTCTAGCAAGCCCAAGTAATGGAGCAGTCCCATCTGGGCTGGACACACAGGCCAGACTCTTCGACCTGTCAGGGAATGAATGTGTTCCTGAGATAGTTTGTGTGTGTTTGAACTAGAGAGAGAGGTTCTGAGTGGCCAGCCAGGAGGGGAAGCAAAAACATGCACCAGCTTCTGTTTCCAAGATAGTCTGCAGAGAGAGACATTAGAACAAGAGGGCTGATACAAGGGGGAGCAAAGAGATGGTGAGGCAGACAATAAGAGACAAAGAAAAAAAGAGTAGAGATAGTAACAGCAAAATGAAGAGAAGAAGTCATGGAAGAGGAGGGATGAGTTAGCCTGCTACTGAACTTTCCCTCCATCACTCTGTTTTGTGCTTTGTAGATCACAACAAAATGATCAAGGTCTAACTTTATTATGGTGGCAGCTTTTGGCTGCAGTTAAAAAGACTGATCAATTTGGCCTCTCCCACCGACGTAGCCCCGCCGTGCTGCCCATGACTCCGCAAAACATTCAGCTGCTTGGCAGCACAAAAGGGGCTGGCGGGCAGCGAAAGAAACGAATTGTAGCCATCCAAAATGAGGACTGTAGCCCAATGAATGAGCTCATTTTCTGTCTTCTCACACCATCTCGTCGGCCCTGGCACAAAGCAGCGGTGCCATGATGTATTCTCCTACACAGCAAAATGATCACCAACATCTCTTTGTAACATTCATAAATTCATTGACTAGAGCCTTTAAAACAGGAAGACGTCCCAATAATGATGATTGCGCTCCACTTATGATTTAAAGGTAAATGTGTTTTCACAGCATTTGTTATTGCTGTATTTGGGGGAATGTAGGCTTTCTTGGAGCATGCAGAGTTGCTGAGTTCATAAAACTTGGATAGAATGAGAATATTCACCTTTTTTCTCATATCAGGCAAACAGCAGCTGACAGAAATAGCCAGGTGGTACCATCAGTTAAATTGATTTTACAGCCATTTTGATAAAGCTTCTAGTTAAATGTTGCTTACACATTAGTGTGATTCTATACCAAAGCCAAACATATATTCTTTATCACCCACAACAAACTCTGAACTCAGAGTCACAAAGCTCCAGGCTCAAAGATTTAAACTCCTTTTTCTTTGCTAAAAGGTAATAAAACTTCAGACACACACTTGGGGTTGCACACACAAATTCATATTACATACGCACATGCTCATATCAAGCGCTGCCATCAGGTAGACTTACAAAATGGGACTGCTCAGGCGGAATGATTTACCTGTTAAACATGATGATACGGTTTTCAGAGCAACCGTTTTTCACAAGGGGCTGACACCATCACCCAACGAGTCATAAAGAGACAGGTTACCACCCACACAGCAAACATATCTCACATCTGTGACTGAAACCAGCTGTACTGCACCATGCTTTTTCTTTTCTAACATAGTTGGAATGAAATGAATCTAGTAAATAAATGTGTCGAGGTAGGTAACAGTTTTTCTCATATTGTATCCCATATGAAGCTTTTTGTTGAATGTCTGGATGTTTCGCATATTTAAAGGTTCATTCCGCAAATTTAAATGTTAACTACTATTCTTTTCTTTCCTCCACATGCTCTTTTAATTGACTGATGTGTAGAATGAGCTGATCTTTCTTCACTGCAGTGGTCTCTTAATACTGTTTCTGAATGCTCAATGAGAGAAATTCGTGTACGAAGCCTCAAGGGGGCGCTTGTGCCGGTGTGGTGTATTCCGCCACCGCATGTTGAGCATCCTGCTAAAAGATGGAGAGCAGGTGCTTCTCAAACCCCAACTCAGACTCCAGTAAGACAAAGAAGAAAAGTTTTGTCTTGTGATACAAAGAGAACCAAACTGGAGTCTGACCGGTCCCCATGGCAAGGGGGCTTTTTTGGCACAACACCGGCACCGGGGTAAGACAGGAGTAAACAACCGAGCAGCTTTGTTTCTTTATTTTACTTAAAGGGACTTGAGGCAAGATTAAGAAACGAAACTCGCGACTGCCGCGATTGGCGCTTCAGGTAACTGCAGCCACGAGCCAAGCCGTCACGGGAGCGTGCACAAACTGAAGCTATGATGCTAGTTACTCACCTTTCTCTCCGTAATTATACTTTTTAGTGGTCTTTCAGTTGATCTGGATCGTTTGCTGACGGCAGAAAAATCCATAACAATTGCTTACAGTTTGAATTTACCGCGACCGGCTTCGTCCTATATCAAAACAGTGTATGTAGCATCATGTGACGTCACGTCCGCATGGCAGAGCTGGAAAACTATAATGTTGTTTACTAAGCTTTTTCTTCGTAGTTACAATTTTTAGTGGTCTTTCAGTTGATCTAGATCGTATTCTGACGGCAGAATAATCCATAACTATCGCTTACAGTGTTTTTATATAACATGACCGTCTTTTTCCTGCATCAAAACTGCGGATGTAGGTCATTTGACGTCACGTCCGCAGGGCATCGCGGGAAATTCGGACACCGAATTGCAGCGCATTTTGCAGCACACAGCCTGTTCAAGGCAATGGAGAGAAACATGGGTGGAAACGTTATTTTTGGTATTTAGCGCTTCATCACCCATTAGTATGGAAAAAAAGGGACATTCATGTTTGTTTTTTTTTCAAATTCCTGCCTCAAGTCCCTTTAATTGGAGGGAGCTCCGATCCAGTCTGGGAATACAATGGGACCTACAGTTGGCTTTCTTCTCGCTAACAAGGTAAATGTGATGAATGATGGAAATAAGGATGCATAATATTGCAATGTTAAGTTTTTAGCATGTAAATGCGGTGATATGACAGCTATATGACTGTTCCTGGGAAAGACATACACACTACCCACTTGTTAAATTTAGCTCATGCGGTTATTTCATAAGGTAATCGTAGTCTCAGCCTGTGAATTTAGATGTTTGAACTACAAGCTAGCATTAGCCTGTTGTTACCGTTAGCATACAGTCCGTCAGTTTACTCAATGATCAAACCATAAACAACTTGCAGATTTATAACTTGATTACTTCAGTAGACATCGTGACTCTAACTCTGGGCTCAGACTGAGTGTAATGGGCTTTATGCACAGCTCCAATACTTCCTGAACTTAATACTGCACCTTTGTTTCCTGTCTCTCATGATTGGATGAACTGATTAATCCAGGTGTGTCTTGCCATTTCCTGAGGTCAGACACACCTGGATTAATCAGTTCATCCAGTCATGAAAGACAGGAAACAAAGGTATGAAGTTCAGGAAGTACTAGAGCTGTGTGTAGAGCCTATTTGGGTTAAATTAGAGACAAACGCAGTTGAAGCAGCTCCTGCGTGTGCAAGACATTAGCGTCACTTCCACTTGTCGCCAGAGGGGGCGAACTTCTGGAAAAAAGCTGGAACTTGCTCTGCACTCCTTTAAATTACAACATAAAACTTTCTGATAAAGCAGCTGATCCAACTTTAGGAGATTTATTGCATCTTATAGGCATCACAATAAGAAAACTAATCATATATTTAAGGATAGTAAGTCTAGAGTATCATATATTTTGTTGCAACTCTGGCTATGTCACACTGCAGCTCAATTCAGATTTTTTTGCCCATATGTGATTCACATCAGATTTTTTTTAATGACAGCCTGAATGGCGCAAATTCGATCTTTTAATATTCGACCCGAGCCACTTTCATATGCCGTCCTAAATCAGATACATATCCGATCTGTGTCAAAGTGGCAGGAGTCTGAACGGTCATGTCGCATTTCATCCGACTTTGACGTCACAAAAGTAAGACCGACGTCTTACTTCTGTGCCAGAGAAGATGGGGCACGTAAGATTAAATGTAAACAACAAACTGAAAGTGAGATCATATATTTTTCCGGCTCTGATTGCTTGCCACCTCGAAACTGATATACATGCTAACAATTGTTGCATCTGTTTACCTCCATAAACACAGCATGCTGTGCATGACATCACGTCTTACTCTGCACATGCGGGTTGCTTCAGAGCCGTGCACAGTTCATACTGAAGTCTGATTGAGGTTGCATGTAAATGATATGATCGACCACGCAAAAAAAATGTTTTTTGGTAAAAAATCGTAACTGAGCATCAAGACCTGCAGTGTGCACGTAGCCTTAGTTAAACAGTATTTTTAGCCATAAACCTTTCAGAAGCTGTGTGACTTTTATTGATATTCAAACGCTGAAACAAAGCTAGCTAACTAATGTTCCTAAGCATGTGCCTGAGTTTAACATCCCTGCAATAAATCTGTATGCAATGCATGTGTGACGCTTATATTTTTCACAAGCATTGATATAGAACTTTGTGCAACAACAGCAGGCAGACTCTAAGCCACACTCTTGTTCACTCAACTGTAGTCAGCTCTCCTGCTTCTCACTGTGCCTCAACCTCTCTATTTAACCCTCCTCTTCTGACTCAGTTTATGACCACTGGGCAACTTAAATTGTCTCTCCTTCGAGCTGCAGTAACAGCACCAGTAGGTGGTGGAGTCTCTTCCTAGCTGCTGTCCCAGCCTGAGGGAAGACAGGAAGCCAGAGAGAGAAGAGATCTGGGCACACAGTTGGTGTCACAGAGCTGTGCTTTAGGAAAGGGCCAGTTGGATCTGCAGAGATGACTTGGCAGTGTTTGATTTGTTACATGATTTGGCCACCATTTCTGCAACACAGCCTAATTTAAATTCATGGGTGTGTTTTCTTTCTTTTCTTTCTTTTTTTTTTTTTTTGTTAAATCCTCCTCTTTCTGAAAATGCATTTAGAAATTGTGTTTGGGTGATTTTGTCGAATATTGAGATGAGCTGATTGGTCCATTCTGGATACCTCCTTGTCATAGACAAATGTATTAAACAAGCAAAGTTTCACAGGGTGGTAGCATTAAAAGTATGCTAAGCACACTGTGCTATTATTAGATAAAACATAAACAGACAATTACCTGTCTGTATGGTAATCTTTTCATTATCTTCCACAACTACCTTGCACCAGACCACACATGCAGCCACATCCTCACATGATCAACATTGTGTCCTCCCAATAACTATGATATGATATGGCCCACTACTTGACAGTACCACTGTAATTACACTCAAACACTGCATGAAATAAGCTGATGCTTTAAGGGTGAGTGATAACAGAAAGTAAGGCAAAGTTGACATAGTAGTGTTCAGTAAACAGAAAGATACAGCAAGATAAACTCAACCAGAGCAGAAAGATGTGTAGTTTTTATCTCAAACTTAAGTTTAAACATTTTGAAATAAGAAAAAATATTCTACTGAATAAAATGACAATCTGTACTGAATAAGAAATAATAATAATAATGATAATAATGGAAAATGAATAAACAACACACACATATCGCTGCTGCATACATCACTGGCTAGCTTACAGCTACAGCCTGGGCCATCTGTGCTGTGGCAACTCACTTTTAATAATGATAAACATCTACAGAATCACTTCATGTGTCTCACATTCAATGGTGGCTGTTTACTGAGGGACACTACTTTTTCATTTTAACTAGAAAAAGGGCAAGTTAGATATGTTCTAAAGTTATTAAAAACAAAATAGTAAAAATCTACAATAAAATTTTTAAAAGTGTGCTCAAATCTGTTTTAAAAAAAGAGAGGTGTGTGGGTCCTTTAAGGCTGCTCTTTAGAAAATGTTTAGGTTCACCATGCAGTGATGCATGCTGGGATGGGAGTACCAAATAGTAGGGATAAAAGTTGGAGCATCATATTAAGAAATGCTTTCGTTGTTGTTGTATTTATTTTTCTAATGGAGTCATATATGCTGAAGTGCTATGTCGTTAATAAAGATGTTTTTAATCTTAACACTTTTTTTTTTTTTTAACTTAAGACAGATAAGTTGGACATGTAGTTAAGAGATGTAGAAATGCACTGAGATGCTACTTTGGGGGCAAATCCTACAGCTTCAGGGTCTTAGACAATGCGACGTGGTATTTTCAAAAAATCAATGCAGGATATGAACTTCACATTCACATTAAGTGCTACAAAAAGCCTCTATTCTTTTTTAGGAGACAGTTGATTCAATATAAAATCTGTTAAGAAGCAACATATTGTGAGTATACTTATTAAAAACAATTTATTCTCCATCTGATGGGAGTGATTCAGGTCTGAAACAAACAACTCCAATCATTTCACTTCTTAAGTCTCTGCTGTTTTCATAAACAACCTTGATTTCTCAAAGCTTTCATTTCTATTGAGATTTTGTTTTTCTTTCTTTCAGTTTTATAGTAAAAGATCATTAACTGTTTTGGATAACTGCTAATAAAAAAACAAACAAAAAAACAACCAAACAAAAAAAAAAACCTTTGTGGTGTGTAAAGTCTGCCTTGCAAAAATGAAGTAGTTTGGTACATTACAAGGAGCCACATCAGCAATTTTCACTCTGATCGAACATTTGCAACCTTGAGAAATAGTCAGTCCCACTGATTTCTCTTAACTCAATCTGATTTTGCTTATTACATTTTTAATGGAAAACATAGCTATATGTGGTTGTATAGTAATTTAAGGTTGCAAAATGAAGGATGCATGTTTCATTGCATTAATGAAATGAAATGAAAAATACTTTATTCATCCCCGAAGGGAAATTCAGTATTGTAAAAGCTCACTACTTTTTTTTTTTTTTTTTTTTTTTTAAATAAACAAAAAGTCAGTTAGTCTTGTTCTTTAGGGTGATGGTTGCTGGCAGGAATGAATTCCTGTATCTCTCCGTCCTACAGCGAACTTGACGCAGCCTCCCACTGAACACACTCTGTTGATTCTTCACCGTGTTGTGGAGAGGATGGGAAGTGTCCTCCATCATCTTCATCAGCTTGTGAAGCATTCTTTTTTGAACGATCAGCTCCAGCGGCTCCAGAGTTATCCCCAGCACAGAACCAGCTTTCTTGATCAGCTTGTTTAGTTTCTTCAAGTCTCTGGTTCTGATGCTGCTGCCCCAGCAGATGGCTGCAAAGCTAATTGCACTTTCTACCACAGACTTATAGAAGATCTGCAACATCTTTTTGCAGACATTAAATGATTTTAGCTTCCTTAAGAAGTAAAGTCTGCTCAGACCTTTTGTAGATGTAGTCACAGTTGCATTTCCAATCGAGTCTGTTGTCCAGCTGAACTCCAAGGTATTTGTAGTTCTCCACCACCTCCACCTCCTCTTCCAGGATGTAGACAGGACTATGCTGCTTATTCTTGCTCCTCCTGAAGTCAACAATCATCTCTTTAGTCTTGCTGGTATTTAAGATGAGCTGATTGTTACTGCACCATTTCACAAACTGATTGACAAGTTCCCTGTATTCGGCTTCTTGTCCATCACTAATACACCCCACAACAGCAGAGTCATCAGAATATTTCTGCAGATGACAGGACTCAGAGTTGTACTGGAAGTCTGAGGTGTACAGTGTAAAGAGGAATGGTGAGAGTACAGTCCCTTGTGGTGCTCCAGTGCTGCTGACCACCATCTCAGACACACAACCTTTCAGTCTCACAAACTGTGGTCTGTTTGTGAGGTAGTCGTAAATCCAGGTGGTTGTGGAGGGATCCACCTGGAAGTTATGGAGCTTCTGACATAGCAAAGCAGGCTGAATAGTATTAAATGCACTTGAAAAATCAAAGAACATGACCCTCAAAGTGCTGCCTGACTGGTCCAGATGAGAGTGGGCTCTCTGAAGCAAGAAGATGATGGCGTCTTCAACCCCAAGCCCATTACGATAAGCGAACTGTAATGGGTCCTGAAAGGTGTTGACTTGCTTGTTGAGGTGAGCCAGTAAGAGTCTCTCCAGGACTTTCATGA
This sequence comes from Atherinomorus stipes, assembly GCA_023101725.1. Classification (NCBI taxonomy): domain Eukaryota; kingdom Metazoa; phylum Chordata; class Actinopteri; order Atheriniformes; family Atherinidae; genus Atherinomorus; species Atherinomorus stipes. The sequence continues at coordinate 66,161 of JALJCO010010858.1, forward strand.
TGTGAGATGTCAGAGCAACTGGTCTGTAGTCATTTGGTTCAGCTGGTTGAGGTTTTTTAGGGACTGGAACAAGACAGGATGTCTTCCACAGCACAGGAACTCTGTTCTGTCTCAGGCTGGTGTTAAAAAGGTGCTGGAGAACCGGACATAGTTGTTCTGAGCAGGTCTTGAGAACTCTGGGACTGACACCATCTGGACCTGCAGCCTTGTTCCGGTTCAGTTTTTCTAGTTGTTTCTTGACCTGGTCACAGGAGACAGTCAGACTGGAGGTGGAATTAAAGAGGTCTCAGGATGTCCTGATGTGGAGGGAGATGAGGCTGTGTTCAGGTCCATGACTGAGGTGCAGGGTGACAGAGTGGAGGTGGGACAGGAAAGCTGTGGGCTCATGGAGGGTGTGTGGAATGTTGGGTTGTCGGCAGGGGGAACTGAACCTATTGAAGAACATGTTCAGTTCGTTAGCTCTGTCCAGACCTCCGTCAGTCTGGTCCCCCTTTAACTTGAAGCCAGTGATTTTCTTCATTCCCGACCATACATCCCTCACGTTGTTCTGCTGGAGCTGGCTTCCACTTCTTCCTGTAGTCCTCCTTGCACTTCTTAGTCTGTGTTTTCAGTTGTTTTTGTGTGGTCTTCAGTAACTCCCTGTCTCCATCCTGAAAGCTTTCTTTTTGATGTTCAGCAGCTTTTCAGGTCACTGGTGATCCAGGGTTTGTTATTGGGGAAGCACCTCACTGTTCTTGTTGGAACGATGTTGTCACAAGAAGTTTATGTAATCTGTCACACACTCAGTCATGGTGTTGATGTCATCTCCATGAGGTTCACAGAGGACATTCCAGTCTGTGGCCTCAAAGCACCCTCTCAGAGCATCTTCAGCCTCAGTAGACCAGGTTTTAATCGTCCTCCTAATGACTGGTTGCTGCTGAACGATGGGCTTGTAGGTGGAGGTGAGAAGAACCAGATTATGATCAGATCTTCCTAGAGGAGGCAGGGCAGAGGTAACCTGATTTACATCATCTGGGTGCGTTCAACAAGTACACGCGGGGGCGTTCCCTTTCCTCCGCACTCCATCTGAGTAAGGCGACAGTTATAGGTGATTTCGTCTGGTTAGAGAATAATAGGAGCCAATCACTAATCGCGGGTGGGACTTTGAAGGATGGGCGGCGTTTGTATGAAGTACATGTCCTATCGTCAGTCAATAGGCACCTATCCAATATAATTCTTGATATGGAAGACAAGTGGTCATATTGTTACAGTTAATTCATAATCAATTTTACCTCGGTAACACTTTGTCGTGGTCTGTCGATGCCTTCTGATGCTGGCCTTGGCACCTTCGACGACGGGGGGCCAGTTGGTGTTGGGGGTTGGGCACGTATTTAGATGGCGTGCGGACCCTGTCCGTTTGAGTGTGGCTGTCTGTACACTCTCTGCCTCGGCTGATGTCTGTGTAGTACTAGTAGTTCTACTCTGATCAGCGTGCGATCCCTCTTCTGCCTCTTGCCATCCTCTTATCGTGGCCAGAGTAATCTCATGTCTCCCCACCAAACGAAGACATTTCAGGCATATCCGAATCGACTTGTCTGGAGTGTTAACCAAGTTTGACCAAGTTCTGCAAGACGTTGGTCTACCCTCTTTCCGTAAGGAACTCCTTCAAATATGCGCTGGCTGTTGCATATGTTGCCTTTTATCCGGAGGTTTTTTGCACATTCGACAAAAGTCGTTCACAGACTGTACACCGCTCGTACTGCTGTCGCCGCCGCCGCCATGTTGTTTGACTGAAGTTTTTGAGCTTGATAACATGTTTTGATAACTCGATCCCTTGCGTGGTGGCTCTGGTGTCGCTCTGAGTTGCGTCACGGGTTGCGTCATTCGGTTCAACGTGAGTGGCTGAAGTAGCGTGTCAGTCAAGATGACGGACAGATCTTCTATCAATCACATGCAAGAGTTTTAGAAAAAAGACTAATTTGAAATGACATGGGTTAACTCCCTCCCCAGATGGTATTGCAAATACCAGGTGGCGGGAGTTTTAAATTGATAAAAGGAAAATCGTGATCAAATCCCATCCCAAAGCTTGTAAAGATTGACACCACTAGTGGTGATGACGAATGGTCAGATCGACCAGTCACTCACATTCTCTCTCTAACCCACACAATTTTCAACCTCCAGCACCCTTTATCTGGGCTCTTACACACGTTCCCATGGCAACATTATCAATAGGGGACCATCCAGGGTCAGAAAGTCTCTCTTTCTCTCTCTGCCTCTCTTTCCTCTTTCAACAAGTCCTGACATTTGGATCTCTGTCTCACTGGATACCTCAGCACAGTCCTGCATATGTGCTTGATCTTTCCAGTTCTCAAACTGGCTTTCATTTCGTCATCATCTCTGTGTCCAGTATGTTCATGTAGAAAAAAATCTACTTTAAACCAATCTGCACACATGTATACACAAAAAGTAGTGTACATCACCCCTCACCCAAATACATCTTACTGATTTCAGTTTATAAGGAAGTTAATGGAAAAGTACAGTTTACAAGAATGATCACTGCAGCTTTCACTCTGTTTACTTTTTGTCATAATAAGTAAAAGCTGCTTTTTATCCTAACAATTTGAATTATCAGCTTAATTATGGTAACAATTTCAACCCATACACCATAAATTTAGAAAATGCCAACTAAGTCACAGTAATGAATTACAGTAAAAGAAAAATTCAGGAAACTAATTCAACTGGAAATCAAGTATTAAAATAACGCATTAGTAGAGATGTTCATAATTATGAAATAAATGCCACCATATAATCATCTTTGGCTTTTTAGACAATACACAGCTGCTTTTATTAAAAATGTATGACACAAGAATTGTATGCACTGCTGCTTTTTCTTTATGATTGAGCTAATATGTTTTCATGGAAAATTTTCAATTAATATTTTAATTAAAAGATGCATTTTCAGAGCATGTGGAGTTTTTCAAACAACTTTCTCTTCCAAACTGATTAGCAGTCATATTGATCTCAGTGTTTGGAAAAAGGATGAAACAAACTTTAATTTCATGGGAAAATGCAGATGGATAAAGCTCTTGCAGGCTGTTTGCCACGATCACAACAGAAAACATCAATCCCCATCCATCCAATGACAACCAGGACAGAGGAGCCAGTCTCATCTCATGTGATATGCAAAGTGCATGCTGTAAGTCAGGACTTGGTTAGGCATGTGTCAATAAAAGTGTGACTTTTTCCTTAACAAGGAAATGGTACTTTGACCTCAGCTAACCCAGCTTAATCCCACTCCCAGGGGTATACTGCTGAGTTGATCTGAGTCGCACAATTTGCTGGAGAGAATGCCAATGGCTGTCAGACAGCCACCTGCCCATGTGTCTGTGCCTTGGGACCTGCTGCCTGCCCAAACCCTGCTGATTAGGTTATTTCTGAATCTGATTGTCTTCCCATTTCCACACTGTTTTAGTTCTTTAAGGAGAATAAGTGGAGGGTGGTTCTGTTACAAAGCGAAGACACAGGAGATCTTCTCTCCAATTTACTCCTGTTATCTTCCCCTGATTAAATATGTTCCTTCTTATAAAGACCTACTAAAAAAAAAATCAATTTAAAGAAAAAGATCTGAACTTACTCTTTTACCAAGTGGCAACCAGAGTCCTCAGACAGCACACGCCCAGGTCACCCTAAAGACAGTTTTTTGCATTTAAATTCCTTTCACATTTTAAAGTTCATTTTCCACATTGTCACAACAAATGATTTTTTATAACAAGAGTGTAATTGCTTTCTGTAAATAATCCCCAAACCTAAGCAGGGCTTATTGTACTTTTTTCAGTGAAAAAAAAATAAAAACAAAACTAAATAAGTTATGAAAATATCTGCTTGGTGTGCAAAAACAAATCCTTAGCTTAAAGGATTGGGTTTTAATAAATAATCATGCTAACTAAAAGAGGGCACTGTGTCCTTTTGCTGACTGTTTGTTTTTGTGTTACAGGTTCTTTTACAAATTAGTTATAATCCAATATAATTTTGTCATTTATTTTCATTGCTTGAGCAGTAGTTTGGATAGCTAAATTATTCACACTACATATGTACGAACCTGCGACCTGTCCAGGGTGTATCCTGCCTCTCACCTACTGTACAGTAGCAGCTGGGATTGGCTCGAGCCACAGGGTGGTGTGGGGATGGATGGATGGATGGATGGATGGATGGATGGATGGATGGATGGATGGATGGATGGATGGATGGATGGATGGATGGATGGATGGAATCAAATCCCATCAAAATAGTCAGTTTGATTTACTGAAATTCATATTTCTATTAACTTTTGGACAACTTGGCTTCATACATGCTTCTTTGAACTTCTGTATTAGTTTATATATTTCAATGTGTGACTTGTGAGTTGGTTTCTACTCTAAGTTTTGCTCTTAAGTAAGAGTCAATAAAAAATGGATATAAATCAGCAAGAAATTTAACAGGAAATACAGCCAGTCCTGTCTTCTGTGAAAATGCATAACCTGTGTGGCAATTTTTGGATTCTAAAATGTTCTAGTGGCATGACTCAAAATGTAAGGTTTGCGAAATCATACAATTGAGAAACAGCTGAAATGTCTTGGTTTCCATCATTACACAGAGCTAAAAAGAGGCTGGACAAGTAGACAGTCCACCTGCTGACTAATGCACATTGCAAAAATATGCAAATTATTCACACAGAGAAGAACAACACCCATAGTGGAGCTGACTACAAAGGTTAATATGCAGGATAATGACAGCTGAGTCAAATTATGTACTTGTATCTTTTCATTATGGAGATGTGAAGTCTTGTTTTAATGTATTGACTTTCCTTGCTAAAATGAAAGGTGGAACATCAATGCAAAAGTTATTAAGGAACTTGTATGCCTAGTTTACTATTAGGAAACTGATAAAATAATTGAGTTTTACAGAATGTCACCTCAGTGTGAGCAAGTGTCATTTTGTAACATAAGGGAGAGAGCCTTGTTTATAAATAATTTACAAGCGATAATTATTTTCTACTGAAATAAGACTTTGTCAGCACTTATTTGAAGTGGATTCTCATCTTAAGCTTCAGTCATTTTAATATGTTTTTTTCTTATTGCAGAATGTGCATTTCTTTGTGTTTTTGAGAAATCAAGCTGATGCAATTTGTTTACAATTCCCCTTTTGAAACTGTCAGGATTAGGAAACAGTTACCAAACAACCAACAACCAGCTCTACTATTTAACTAACAGCACTTATATTGTAGTTAGTTGGCATGATGTTTTTAACTATGAAGACTATAAACCTATATACACTTTGCTCTGTTTTCAAGCTTGTTTCTGTTTTCTTTGCCAGCTGTGGACTTGATCAATAAATCCTCCTCTATTAGGCCAAAGCGATTCACATCTTTTCTCAGCCTCTGTGTAGCACTGGCTTTTCTACAGTATGGTTACAGAATTGTTTTCTTTTTGGTCCATTTCATTTCAGCAGCCCACCGGTACTTTTAAATGTAGAACAGCGACAGGGATACAGTTCTTTTATCTTTGCTTAAGTGTCTTAAAGACCCACAATGTAACTTTTCAACCTTAAAAAAAATACGCTTGACTCGTTTTAATGGCACACCAACATTCATTATGCACATTTTCAAGCTGTCACTGCCCAGCAGCGTCCTGAGGCTGAGAAACCACACTATGCAACTTTTCTATCCAGGACGCAGACAGATAGAAGACAACTATTGGTTGTGTCACCGCGCCATGTGCTAGCAAAGGGATATAAACACACCGGGTATTTTTAATGCGCACCATGGCAGATTCAGCAGAGAAGCACAAAAATACATTATCGGAGGAAGAAAGGAAAAGAAATAAGGAATGGACAGAGCATGATAAGACAAGAGCCAAAATAAGAGTGTATTTTACTGACTGGAGTGAGCTCACAGTACTGTACAGGTCGGATGCAAGATGAATGCCAGTTGACCCATCGACAGTGAGAAAACTGTTAAAAGTTCTGTAGTGCATCTAAATCCCATGAGCAGCATGCTAAATAATGTTACAGTTTCTTTCAAGATATTAATTGAAATGGTAAATCTTTCTTTGAATTCCTATTTACCTACATGCAGGTTGGGTTGGGCTGAGAAATTACTATAAATTCTTCAACTGAGACGAAAACATCACAGAAGACAAAAGGAGACATTATGACAAGTTGAATAAAGCACTAAATAAAAGAGGTGGGGTAATTAATGATTCATCATTGCTGTTTCAAGTTCTGACTTGAACAGCAAAGAAACCTGTCAGCCTACTTCAGAGGGCTGCCATGTAATGTCATGCTATCCAACAGGCTCTGCAGAACATTTCGATTACCTATCATGTGAAGACTTAGTTGTCTCAGTGACATGCCTACCCCGTCCCCTGATATCTGCCAAATGAAAACAGAACAGTGTCATCCCCAGAGGAGCTTAATGATCCACAATCACACGAAAACATCCACACATGCAAACACAGCGAAACGCAAACACACTACAGCCCACACAGAGACAGTGGCTTATTGATCACGGTCAGATTTGTCTATAGACTGGAAACAAGCCTCTAAGCAATGGAAAAATTAGGACACTGATGATTTGTTAGTTAGCACAGCAATACGTAACTGAACGGGGCACAG
>JALJCO010010860.1:0-16774 GCA_023101725.1 Atherinomorus stipes
TTACAACTTAAAACTTTTGTTTTATCAACTTATTTTTAGCCCATCAGCTCCTCCTTATTAAGCTAGTTGTGCTGGATGCTCTGTTGTCTCACCTGCTCCTTTACTGACAAACATGTCGTTTATCATAGAACTTTGCTTCATGTCTGGCCTGTGCCTTTTTGCTTTTTAAGACTCCTTTCTGGTCCACCTCATCCTCTTAGCCTGTCAATCGTGCTTCGTATTGCCTCTGCAAAGGTGGAGGTGCCAGGGGGACGGGTTGCGTCTGCAGCATTGTCAGTCTGACAGAAAGAGGAGTGTGTGTTTCTGTCTGCTTTAAACATTGTTACGCTGTGTGAGCTTCAGCGGGGTAGATGCCCAAATGAGCAGCATAACGGTTTCTTTAAATATCCCGCGCGACTTGACTGTCGGCCTACAGGCCAGTTCAGTGCTCCTGATGGTCAGTATGCCACGGCACGACAAGCGTGCTCCTGTCCAGCCTGTGACATGCGTCGCAAACAGCTGGAAACTTGAAGGCAGGGGGACCTGAGCTCTCACAAATTAGTCTTCCCGAGTATTTGACATTATCTATATCATAGCGCTTTTATTTAAGTTAAATTCTGCACTTAGGGCGCTATTAATATTAGTTCAAATTATTTTATTTTATCAATTGTTTCTCGTGAGGGGCAATTTTAGCCAAGGAGGGCAAATGGGCAGTTGCCCAGGCAACCTGAGCCATGCCCTGAGCACGTCCCTGCTTCACAACCTGCCACTGGAATCCCCCTTATATGGGATTTGACCTTCGATTTGAAGAAGGTACAGGGCTCTCTCCAAATAATGCTGAAACTTGGTTTTGCAGAAAAGCAGCTTGTCTTCCGATGACATGGGCCCTATCCTGATGTGGCAAGCTTGGACCAGCTACCGACTGATAGTAGGCTCCATGCTCATGTGTAGCTAAAAAACACCAATCAGACACTTGGGGTCCCAGAACTGAAAACAACATCAACAGCACAATAAACTGTTTGGTGTTGGCAGAGATTTGGCCAGTTTTCATGGGCACAAACCCACACACTCAGTTCTCTTCCTTGCATGTGCATTTCCCGTGCAAATGTGGTGCCAACAGGCTTTCCAACAGAATGAAACATATTGCCAAAAATTTTTTTAACAAAAAACGAATTGACCAAATGCAAATATTCTTACTTTTGTTCAAAGTTTACGTACCTGCGGCAGTTATTAGGCATGTCTAATTTCTCTCATTAAAATGCATTACATAACTTTTTCATATAAAAACTCAGCGTTCAGATTTGACAGTAAGAGTCCGGGACATTTATTGTGCACATTTCTGGAGCAGCCGCTGTCCAGCAGTGTCCTGCAGCTGACAAAACTGCATTTCACAACTTTTCCTTCTGAGACATGCATTGATGTTGACATGAATTTTGCAATAAGCATTGTATGCTAGCAAACAGATACCAACACACAACCACCACGAATGCACACTGTGGCTGATTTAGCGAAGAAACACAAGACTTTATCGTTATAACATAAGAATACATTATTATATAAGAAAAGAGAAAAAGAAAGAGAGGAAAGGGACAGAGCAAAAGATAAGATGATTCAAAATAGTTTATATCTTTTACTGGCTGGACGGAGCTCACAGTAGAGGTAGGATGCAAGATCGATGCTGGATCAGCATTCAAGTCACTGAAAAAATATACAGAAGTTCTTTAATGCATCTTTTAACTGATGTCAAACCTCTTGAATGAAAGTGAAAGTTAGTTTCATGAGGATTAGATATGCTTTTCTGCATTTTTATTTAATTTATTTAACCAACACTTCTGAAGCTGCATAGAAAATTATCCAAAGCATTAGGTTGAACTAACCTTGTAAACAAGCTGCTTTATAATTCCTGGAATATTTACAGTACTTGCTCATTTTTCTTTCCCCTGACAAATCAGATAATGACCTGTTCCATCAAAAAGCATCTTTTCACTTATGAAGTGGAAACTTAGATGAATGGTTTCCCCCCAAAAAAGTCTGGAGTAAACATTTTCTGTCTCTGAGTAGAGATCACAGAACTGGGAGCCCCATCTGGTTCCACCTTTCACTCACGAAGAACAATGGAAAAACAAACAACTAAAAAATGTTCTATAGAGACATGAAAATATGACACTCCAGTGAAGAAATGCTGTCTATCTCCAAGTCCACTGAAATTAGTTCCAACCTGCACTGTAACATGAACATCTTATAAATTATTATACAACTTCAGGGAATCTGAGTTCTCAGCTTGAACATGGTGGCTGCGTGGTAGAACCTGTCAGCGTTGCAAACAGTCCATCACATCTGATGAAAGTCTAGAAGCAAGTCCTCAGATATCATCCATTAAATCCTTTACACTGGAGTACACCACCTCCTCTGCCTCTTGCTCCTCTTCTGCAACTTGATATTGTGCCTCCTCACCTTCCTCCCCCATCACTTCCTCCTCTTTGTCCTCCAAAGTTCAACTTTCTCTCCATCTTTTTCTTCTGTTTTCTTTGTTCTTTCCGTCTTAATTCCAGCATATTCTGTCTTTGTGTTCTCTCGCTCCTTTCTCGCCTCTCCGGGATTCTTTGTTTTCAGCCTGGAGAAGTCAATGCTGGCATACACCACTTCTCTTGGCCCACAGATCGGTTCAGGCGGCTTTCTCTTCTACCTCGGCTCCATTCCCGGGTAACTCTTGGATGCAAGTCTGATCTTCTTCTGCCTGTCCGTCACAGATCTGTCAGGAACAAAAATTAGATATGACATCAGCTGCGACCAACAACTTGGTGAGGTTACCTTAAAAAATATACACATAGGTTCAGTATATTCACTGAGCACTAACACTTTATTTAGATTTGTTTGTTTTGCTGATTCAAATTCCTTTCTGATTTGATCTGCTGTTCCTCTTGAACACAGCTGAAGTTTGTTAATTCAGCCAATTATCAGTTTCTTCTTCTTTAGGGTTCATGTTGCTCCACCTGGCTCATGGTCAGTTTAAGGCAGGATCTTAAAATTCTCCCTCCCACATCCAACTCTTTGATGTGAATTTGATGTCTTGAATAAATATTACAGGGAAAAAAAAATCATTGATGTGTACAAGGAATTAGACATTTCATTTCCTACCTCATAATCACCGACTCATTTCTCAACAATTAAACGTTAAGTAAAGCCAGGATTTGAATTACAGGGGAGCTGGATGACTGAAGCTCGGCTCCCTGGAAACACTCACCTGCACTCTAAGGTGGAGATCTAAAGATAGTCCAGTTTCAGTCTATATCTCATGTTATTTTTCCCAAGGTTCCTGATTATTCTTAAAGGTGCCATGACATCAAATTTGCCTTTCTGTGTGGTTTTGGGGGTATAATATGATCTGTTGTGCACTGACGAGGCCATGTGAATGTCAAGAGTGAGTCAGTATCACAATCCGTGTTCATGAACAGTCAGCTTTGTTTCTTTGTTCAAAAACGGTTGAATCAGACAGCAGCTTATCATTCTACATAATTCTTATTAATATTCTCCAATTAGAGCACCATCGAGAACAGCATCCCCCTCCCAATTCCTCCCCGCCTTCGCGCAGGTTGACCCACTTTTTCCAAATAAGGTTGTAGCTGTGTAGCAAATAAGAAATTAAGTCAACTTTGTCTCCGGGCAGATCGTACAGACCCAATTCCTTAAGTGTGGAGGGAGAAACTGGCATGCATTCTTCCATAAATGCAAAACCCTACTTTTATTTTTCCTCTGAGGGACATAAAAATGCTGTGGCAATATCTGCAGTATTTTGATATTTGTTTTTGGGTAACAAAATGCTTTGTGAAGAATCTGACAAACTGAACATCAGAAAAACAACACAAATGCTCATTTTGTGTTCAAACATATCAGCAGTCAAATGTTTATCAATATATTTCTGAGTGTTCAGATGATGATTCAGAGGTTGCTTGATTTTTCTGAACCTCATTTACTTTATAAAAAGTTTAAAGTAGTACTTAAGAACAGGGCCTGTAGTCAGAGAGGTTAAAAAATACTGAGGTCCACCATGTTATGTGGTCCACAGATCTAAAGAGACCATTCAAAATGGAAGCAACTTATGTTTCACATAAACTCATTATTTATTACTCATTAATTATTGTTTATTATTGTTGCACTGTTAGTTTTTTTAATACTTATTATTGTTATGTTGTACATATGTTATATTGTTTAAAAAAATAAAAAAGAAGACGGTCTATTACAGCATTGAATTTTCCTCCTGGGATCAATTTTTTCATTTAATTTGATTTCAAACTAATCCTTCTCTTTTTATGTCCTGATATAGAATAAAATAGAATAGAAGTTTTCATTGCCCACCTAGTAGGGAAATTGTTTTTCTCTTACCAACACAGAAGACAGACATATAACTTTAGAAAAAATACACAAAAAAAAATAAATATTTGTTCCCAAATCGTTTTTTTAAAAGGTAAGAACTAAAGAGTAGCAGTTAAAATAAACTCACATAAATTGATCATAAGTATCTATTCTGTCCTCTTCTTTTTACTCTTCTTCCCTTCTAGAAGTCTTTATTTAACCATCAGAGATAACTCACTGAAACTGACTGATGTTGTTGCTTATCTTATAAAATAGATTTCTGTCATTTCTTTCTCTCTTGAATCTTACTGTCTGTTAAAAAAGTCAAGACTGCTTCAGTAATGAGACACTTTGTACAAACATAAAATGCCAAACACTTCTTAAAAAGTAGCTGCATGCTATGAGAACCCTGTATACTTAATCACAAACCCACACTAGGTAACTTCAGTAAAATATGAGCTCTGCACAGAAGAAAATAATGAAGCTGACTGTCACTGTAGTAGTGTACAAAGTTCTTTATGAATTCTACAGTTTGACAAAAGGAAAAAAATAAAAAAATATATATTTATATATATATATATATACACATATATATATGTGTGTGTGTACACACACACATTGGCATTTGCTGCTGACCGTGTGGACTGATTGATCAGTAATCAGTGACAGAGCGAGTGGTGTTCCTGCTCAGACGCCATGCTGCACCTTATTTCGCACATTGAAAGGCGGAAGAAGAAATAGTTCCTTCTTATTCGTACAGTTTAGTTGGTTTCTACTGTGTTCATGTTAAAGATAACAATGAATAACAGGATTTAACTTGAGGATCAGTTCTATATCAATTGTTGGTACAGAAAGAGTCAGTATTTCAGCATCAATCCGCATTCTCAAGTCTATGTTCTCAGGTAGATGCTTTTGAGCTGTTATTTGATTAATTTCATAATGTACATCGTGGAAAAATACTGAGGTCCAGACCTAAGTGTCTTTAATGGTAGCTACGGCCATGCTCACGAACAAGGATTGGTGAATGAGGCCACATGACTTCATTTAAAGACACACAATGTGTCTTTTAGACTTTAAAAATCTGCGTGTCTGACTTGTTTTGATGGCACACCAACATTCATTGTGCACCTTTTCGAGCTGTCACTGCCCAACGGAGTCCCAGGGCTCAGAAACTGCACTATGTCACTTTTGCATCCGGGACGCGGCCGTTACGTTGCAGCTGACTATTGGTTGTGCACCGCACCACTTACTAGCAAATGGATATGAACCAGATATGAACACAGCGGGTGTTTTGAACGCGCATCATGGAGGATTCAGCAAAGAAACGCAAAGACACATTACCGAAGGAAGAGAGGAAAGGACAGAACAAGAGTCAAGATAAGACTGTCTTTTACAAGTGAGCTCACAGTACAGGTACAATACAAGATGGATGCTAGTTTAGCCGTCGATAGGGGCGCACCACTGAGAAAACTGCTAAAAGTTCAGTTGTGGGTCGTTAAATGTGGGCTCCATGTACAGTAATATCTTAGGCCACAATCCATCAGACCTTGAATTTCCTTCAAAATACATGCACTACTGTGTGACACGTAATATGCAGAAAGAAGATGTTTACTACCACAATCATTTTCTATAACTATCATGAAATACTAGTTGAATGAGAAACAAATACCAATAGATTATCTTGACTGGTCACCATCTCCAGAGTCTCATCCAAATTTCCAGAGCTCATGTGCTGTTTTCTGCAGAAAAATGATTTCATACAGAAAATAATAAAAATGTGCTCAATAAATACTGTATATATTAGTTTTTATTTATTTTAAAAAGTATACCTGAAGCATTTCATGGTCAAACAGCAACTGAAAGCTGTAAGGACGACCCCAATCAAAAAGGCAATGATGATTTCCAGCCAGGATACTTTTTCGATAATATTTCTGGATTTATCTGCTGTTTTGAGAATCAAGACAAAAAGACAAAAGTGTGACTACTGGTTCTGCCTAGAATGAATATATCAATGCTACAGTCTGGTAATCTGAACACCACAGTCACATAAAGAGATGAGACATTAAAACCAAAGTAGCAGCCAAAATGTAGCAGAAGTGTTTAGTGTGAACATGTACCTTCTTCTTCTGGTCGCTGCTGGATGATGAGGTCTTCTTTTACCTCCCCATTTTCATTGCTGCTGACACATTCAGCAGTGATGTTACCATGGTGATTAACTGTTAGGATCACTGTGCTGTTGACAGTATGGCCTGACACCATGGTGACGACAGAGTACTGTCTATGGTCTCTGCAGCAGCGGCCATTTAATGGTGGGTAAAGGAAGGCCTTCACTGATACACACACAGGTCAGGACCGCTGACCGAAGCACACATGCAGAACCATTTAGAATCCCTGAAAACCCTGCAAACACATAAATATCACTAAGCACATGAGGTAGGATGTAAATATGGATTGATTTTTCTTAACTATGAAACAGGGTACTTACAAGTTACTGTTACATCAGTGTACTCAGCCATTTTGTACGTGTTCAGATGTACTGCAGTACAGACGTACTGTCCAGAGTCCTCTGCTGCCATGTGGGGAGATGACTGAAAGTGATTGATCCAGTGTCATTGACGAGGTTAATTCCACTTTGTAGGTTTGTGTTGTCTAAACTCTGTTTAGTCCACATGATAAGTGATGGAGGGAAACTTTCAACGCTGCAGAATAGATTCAGAACTTCTCCTGATTTTATAGTTGGTCTGCCAGAGATCTGAAGTTTCCTTTATCTGTAGAACACAAGCCATTATGTAAGTAGTAGGATTAGTAGTCTTTACAATGAAACAAACAAAGAGATCATGGATACTTGAATGTTAGAACTCCGTAACTTTAATGAGCCATTACAAACAATTTTGAAAATGAGTAAAAGTATTTGATTGTGTTATATTTCTGTCGGAACAGGAAGTCTATACACTGTACACTGTGCCATGCTTTTTTCTGAAAGTTCTGTTTTACGTAACAGAAGAGCCTTTTTTAGTTACTGCCTGCATAAAAATCAGTATTCAGTTTTACACATTGTTTAAAACATTGCTATAATAGTAAGGTTCCTACCATGCAACAACGTCTAAAGATTGTTTACTAAAGCTTCAAAAATAAAGTCCTAACATATATTGAAGATGTTCACGATTCAAATTTATATGTATCTGCATAGCACATTTAAAAAAAACCTCTGTGACTAAATTGTTGCATAATAGCAAATCCACACATAAAGATTTGATTTACACTAAAATGAATCTAAGAAAAAAATCAAAGGAATAAAAGCGTAGGTAAAAAATATGATTTATTTAAAAAGAAACAAAATAGAAATCTAATCCATATATACAGGACTCTGAGTTAATTTCTGGCTGCCGAAACCCAGGTAAAAGTCGGGGAGTTTTTTTTAGATATGCTTTAACTGTCCTACAGACTGAGAAGATCTCACAGAAAAGGGAAGAAAGTTACATATTTTTTTTGGGGTGCAACAGAGAAGGCCCGATCAGCTTTTTCAAAGTCAGTCTGGGGTGATAAGTTTTAATTTTAGCTAAGGTCTTTAGCTGAAATAAGCTAGCCTTTATCACGTTGCTGTTTTCAAATTTAAAGGAGGGGTCCATTATCACAACTTCTTCACTAGAGGGTAACAATATGAGTACAGAGTATCAAAAATACTGTCATATCCAAGGAAAGGATTTACTTTAAGCATCATTTAGGGGAAAAAAAAGCAATAAATTATAGAACTAGAAAAACAAAAGTAAAAAGCCCTCGGACCTTAAAATACTCACAGTTCACCTGCAGAGTTACAGTCTCCTCTGTAGTTGTGTCTCCTGTGAAGCTGATCTTACAGGTAACGTTGGTGTTGTGGTGTTCAGCTGAAAGGTTAAAGGTCAGAGATGAGCTGTGTCTCTGTGAGACAGCAGTCAGATTCTCAGTGTGGACAGCAGTGATGTTTCCTGGGATGTGAGGCTCCTCCCCTCCTGCTCCTCTCCACATCCAGGTGATTTCAGGAGGAGATCCAGAGCAGAGACCAGGAGCAGTGCAGGTCAGGGTGGTCTGCTGTCCCTCTGTCAGTGGGGGGATCATCACTGTGGGCTTCTGCTTTAGATCTGATGGAAACATAAGAGTATTGAAGACATTATAAGTAATAATTCGACTTAAATAGAGGGGTTGAATGTAAAATATTGTACATTTCAACATGACAGAATATTTATTGGAAAGGTGCAGTTTTCAGAAACCGTCCACATAGTCAGAATTTTTCAATAATTATCTTTTTCTTAACTGTGAAAATAATCACAAGACCCAGATATTTTGTTTGTCATTGCTGTAGATGTCCTACCTTTCACAGAGATCTGTGTTTTTAGACTAAATGTAAATCCATCTGTCCATCCATTCCAGAGACCATTAACTCTGAGTTGATACCATCCAGAATCAGACTTCTTGACATCATTAATCATGATGCTGCAGTTCCCCTGACTCACATCAGGCTGCAACAGTGACACTCGTCCTTCGAACCCAGAATTTATATGTTCACTCGTTTTTTCTGTGTTGAATATCACGTCAGACTCTTCGCATTTTCTGGTAGAGTATTCACATTTATACCAAACCATGTGTTGGGTTCTGAAGCCATAACCTGTAGTGAAATAACATGGAACCACAACACAGAGTCCAGCTTTTGCTCTTATTAGTCCAGCCTTCAAATTGATACAGAATCCATTGAAACAGCTCGGGTATGTCCAGACAGGAGGTCCTGTTAGTGCAGATTCAGAGTGAAAAAAAAAAACAAAACACATTTTATCTGATAATTTCACAAATATTAAAATAGAAGATGAATCTCTGTTGTATTACAAGATGAAAAGTAAAACATGAATGAGGTACCTGTGTCAGCACTGCCTCTAACAGAGACAAAAACAATGATCCAGATGAGAACAAACATCCTGATTTGATGCTGGAAACTTTCTTTCTCCCTCCTCAGGACAAACTTTAGTGCAGAAGATGCAGGAAAATGCAGAAACTGAGATAATGGAAAGTCCACACTTAACATAACGTGCAACACAGGATGTTGCAGGTTTTGTTTCTTCCACAGTTACAATATTACCACATTTTTCTAAAAGCTTTGACTGTTTGCTGACTTTAAAGCTTTTTAGGACATAATATCTCCTCTGTTGATATATAATTAAACCTCAACTCAACCTTAATAAAAAATCACAACATAAACATTGAAATAATAAATTAAACAAATGAATATCTGATGAGTACAACTTATCAACCCACTAGTCTTTATCCATCTTAGTCAGCTCTGACTTCACTAGCAGTGATATGAAATGAGTAAATTCAGTTAAATTAAACATTTTTTTCCATCACTAGATATTCCCTTAACAATAATTAGGTTTGCAATATGAGCAATAACATAAACTGCCATTTTCAGTTTAAAATATGATTCAAAACAGAGTTGAAGAGTTGTTTTTACCTCTTTTATTGTCCTCCTCTCTCCTTTACAAAGTTTCTTCTGTTAAGTTTCTCTTCCTGTGTCCACTTTTCTCTCCCCCTTCTTTTGCAATAGTAAGATATCAGGAAGCTTGTTAAGACATCAAAAAAGTAAAAAAAAAAACAAAAAAAAAAAACTAAACTCTTGAGACAGACTGCACTTATTGCTTAATATTACCTAAAGTATTGGATAGTATGTCATATTGGAGTAAGAAAAATCTTACATTATAGAAGTAATTTAATTTGATCTATTTTCTAATATATATAATTGTCTCCATTGCTAAAAAACATGTCAAATTTTACATAAAGTTCTAAGATACAGATTTGTATATTTGAAAGTTTCATAGACGCTTTTTTTTTTCCTCACTTGGCTATATCTTTTAAAAAAATAAGAAGGTTGCAACATGAAAGAAAGATGAACTCAGTCAATGCCAAAATAACATCAGATTCAGTGTTCTTAATTTCATCAGATAGGACAACGGGTCCATACTTGGGGGGGGGGACCCCCCCCCCCCCCCATAGAGCACAGCGAGTCTCCGAGTAAATCACACTGTCAAAGGATACGTTTCTTTTTTCAACCTGGACCTTATTTCTAGGAGTTATATACGTGCACTTACTCACCTGTAAAGTTTCTGCATCACTTTGAGTCCTTCGAAAGATGTGAGTCGCTCTTGGTGTTCCTTCAGTAAAATGGAAGATATCACATGGGGCAGCCACTACAGACATTACAGTATCTGCAACAAAACTCCTTGATTTTCGCCAGTACTTTAATTAGAACGAACGAACGTCGTAGGCCTACTCGATATCGGTCTTGGTCTCGAGACCATTTTTTAGGTTCATGGTCTCGTCTTGTTATCGACTGCATTTTGTCTCGATCTTGTCTGTGTCTCGAAGGCCTCAGAATTTTTGAACGAGACCATTACTGATAGGCTTTTTGTCCATAACTTATCTGCTAATAAGAGGGGAAAAGGACCCTCTTAAAAACAGCTAATAACAAATTAAAAACATTGGTTGTGTTACGTCTCCCTCCAGCTGCAGCGTGACTGTGATTGACGCACCTCCTGCACACAGAGAGGCGCGAGCTGAAAGGAGAGCGGCTGTGTGAACTTGTTAGCATGGCTGTAGCTACCATTGAGGACACTGAGGTCTGGACCAGGACCTCGGTATTTATAATAAAATTAACCAAAAAACCATGAAGCTCAAAAGCATTTACCTGAGAAGATGATTTCTGTGCGGATTGATACTGAAATAGTGATTGTTCCTCAACCAGCCACCTACAGTAGGCTCTATTATGCTATAGAACTGATTCTCAAACTAAATCTTATTTTCATATCTATTATTATCATTAACATGAACACAGTTGGAACTACTTTTTCTGCCTGCCAGGGCGCAACAGTGCGCCGCAGCAGCTGGCTGCTCTGATCAGTGATCAATCACAGCAAATGCTAGTTATTTTTTCAGACTCCAAGTATACAGACTAACCATTTTTTACACTTCAGAAATCATTAAGAACAACTTACCCTGTAACAGCGATGCTTAGCAGGGTCGTTACCCAGCAAACACGCATATGTGGGGCCCAGATGGGTATCACCTGGGCTTGCAACTGGGGCCCAGAAAGGAAACCCAACTGGGGCCCAGCTAATTTTGTCCTCAGTTTCCATGGTGGCCCCATGTGCGTTTGCCCACATGGGTTCATGATGGGCCCTGAATGGGCCCCACATCAGGCCTAGCTAGTACACCCATATCGGGCCCAGATGGGTAGCATCTGGGCTGGCAAACCGGGGCTCAGTTGGGAAACCCAGCTGGGGCCCAGCTAATTTTGTCCTCAGTTTCCATGGTGGCCCCACATGTGTTTTCCCATATAGGTAAATGATGGGCCCTATATGGGCCCCAAAACTGGCCCAGATGAGTCGTTACAGATAGACCATTTTAGGCACTACTGGGTTAAAATGTACACAACTACAGAAACAAATCCAAACAAATTCAAAATAAATCAAAATACACTGTACAACAAGGGTGTTCATATTTAACTCATTTTTATTTTGTTTTCATAACAAATAATTTAAAACCAACATCTGAATGCTTTAATTCCATTTTTCTATACCAGAACAGCTCATTTCCATTGTTCATTCCAGAATAATTGACAATTTAAAACAATTAAATGCCATAATTGCCTTTATTTATAAATTCATTTTTTCTTTAACCAGAAGAACTTATTTCCATAGCTCATTTCAGAAAAACTGACAATCCAAAACTTTAAAATTTTAATGCTATAATTGCCTTTATTTTTTATTTTTTTTTATCAGAACAGCTTATTTCCATAGTTCATTCCAGAACAATTGACAAAAATTTAAAACTTTAACATTTGAATGCAATAATTTCCACTTTAATTTTTATTATTTTTTTTTATTACCAGTTCAGCTCATTTCCATTGTACATTCCACTGTTGCATTGGACCTGAAAAACAAAGAAACCTGGTTTAGTTGATTATCCCTACAGTTGTTCTCTCAGACTTCTCCATTGCTTTCTAAAACACAAAAAAACTTTAGAAAACAATAAGACAAAAACACGTTAACTTGGCTGCATGTTAATCTGACGGGTAAATTGATATGTCATGGTGACACACAGCTGATAAAAACAAATCATATGCTGCTCTAAAGAAGAGTTCGCACAAGGATTTTCTAAATCTGAAGAGATTTTTTTATCTGCGCAAAACACATCACATAAGAATAACAAAATTAGGGAACAAAATTAGGCTTAACAGTTTTAATTCAATTAATTTTGATTTAAAATTATTTATATCAGATTAAAGTAACTTCAATTCCAGTAAAACTCCAGAGATTTCTTTAGAATTCCAGTTAGGGCTGGGCGATATACCAATACGATATTCCAATATGATATCTACATGTGAGAGATATGATATTCACATATACTTATATCACGGTATTAGTAGTGCAATTTTTTTGTTTTATTTTTGCGTAATGACACGGCTGCACATGGACTGACAACAAAGATGTCACCTGATTATTTAAACTGTCTGAAAGATAATCTTCCCCAAGACTTCTACAAAGAAATAATAAAGGCCCAGATAACTGTCTTGAATAGTTTCAATTGAACAAACATTTCTAGCCAGTGTTTCATTAATTCCATCACTTAAGTGGAGTTATACCTTAAAGCTAAACATGTTTCGATACTGAAAAAACAAGTATTTGTTACGGAATGAAACATCCAGAAAAATTAGGGTAAAAAAAGAAAAAAAAAAGAAGAAGGTATATCTCGTATATTTTAATCTAAAACAAATGGATGGAGGGAAAAAAATAAAACAATCGCACTTTCTTCTGTTTATGTCCCCACAGCACACAATGATCCCATCCCATGTCACAGCCAACAGAATCTAGTCCTCTGTGCAAGAAATTTTCAACAATCTAAAATGACTGAACAAAAATTAAGAAAACATCCAGAAAACAACATCGGACATGAAGGAGGGCAGAAAAATCCCTCAGGAAAAAAAAAATCATTTTTGAGTGGGTAAAGAACCTATAAGAAAAGCTGTGGCAAAAAAGTTTTCTCCATTAAATCAGTGATCAGGAAAAATGTGGGAAATGGTTTGAAATTTTATTTTATTTGTACACACACACACACACACACACAAATATATATATATATATTTAAAAAATGTTGTTGAGTTCTGTATAAAGTCCCTGTCTGATCAGCTGCTGGTTTTGACACAGAGAGAAACTTGACATGTGTATTTGAACACAGCCCTACTCAGTGGAGGACAGACACCTGTGCTAGCTTATTCATGTATGTCACAACATTATACAAATTAGGGTCATGAATCAGATTATTGAAGAAAAAAAAAGTACTGGCAAATATTGGTGCTTGACAGTAATCGCGAGCAGTACCATTTTGATTACTCACTTCTACTCCTGAAGACCAAAACAAGAAACGTTGAAAGAAACGCTGAGGCTAGTGATAGCTGGGACTTCCTACCTGCTTGTGGCGAAGTCCCAAATGGATCTACTCCTTCCTCCTTCGTTTTTCCAAGAGGGTCCAGTATCTAGGAATATCAAAAATAATTAATCCCAAAATTACTTCAAGTCCTGCATTTTTCCCAGTACAGTCCTATCTGTGAATACATTTTTTGTTTTTTGAGCCATTTTTGTGTGAAAAATGTACTTCTGCATAGGGCTGGATAATAATTCAATATTGATATATATCGATCGATAGAGGTTTTTCAATAGTAAAAAAAGAGGGTCAATAAAAGTTCAACATAGAAACAGTTTTCCGCTGTAGCCTATCGGGTAGCATGATACTACAGTTTCTTCAGCCAAACCAATCACAAACGCAGACCCAGGCAAAGGCTGAATTGGAATTCAGTGTAAGTATGATTTTTATTCTGAGTAGGTCATTCAGCAAAAGCTTAAAGGGGAAGTTCAGTTTCTTTCAATCTGGACCGATTTTCTAGCATGAAATACATTCATTTACTCACCCAGACAGTTTTGGTGCAACTTGAATTCCTTCGGGAGATGTTTAGATCCACTCCAGATCAGCCTATGTCCAATATAAGGACAAATCACCACAAAAAAGCCGCTTCGAACTCACAGGGGGTCTGACTAATGTTTCGTAACAAAACATTGGTGAAATGAAGGAGTTTGTGGCAGATAATGCCTTATTTAGAGGCTGCACAAGGTTGCCTGCATCACTTCCATTATATTGGACATATGCTGATCTCGAGTGGATCTTAATAGGAATTGAAGGAATTCAAGAAACACTAAACTGTCTGGGTGAGGAAATGAACATATTTCATGCTAGAAAATAGGTCTAGATCGAAAAAAAAAAAAAAAAAAAAAAAAAACGTCCCCTTTAAATGGCCAGGGCTGCACCTAAAATGGCTTTTAATTTGATAATGGCTTTTTTTAAAAAAATAAATATCAATACAGATTTTTTTTTTTTTTTTAATCAATCTTTTTTTCTATATCGTCCAGCCCTACTTCTGCATTTACAAACCCTTGTCCAGAAAGCTATATGCACGACTCCACTACTTCCTGTACTTGGCAGTGCAATGATGAAAGACAGGAAACAAAGAAACACCACTAAGTTCAGGAAGTACAGTGGAGTTGTGTATATGGTCCCCTGTCTGATCAGCTGCCAGTTCTGTCACCGAGAGAAACTTGAAATGTGTATTTGAACACGGTCCTACTCAGTGGAGGATAGACACCGGGGCTAACTTATTCATGTATGTCACAACATCAAACAAATTAAGGTCACGAATCGGATTATTGAAAGGCGTCATAACCTAGTGTTTTACATCGGCAATCCTTCTTAAATTATCTTCAAATGAATTTTAAATTATAGTTTGGCGGGACAAATTAGCTCATTTTAACCTCTTTTTATCTTCAATGTTTTTGTGGCCAGAATACGTACGAGAATCATGTCTGTAAGCGCGTTCACGAGGGAAACGTCAAAGCCAAAGCAACGTTTTATCAGGACAGAGCAGGTGAAGGAAATGATGTCCCATCAGAGAAAAACATGATAAAAACGTAACGGTGCGATTGATAGAGAGGATCCGGAGTAAAAGGGCTGGACTCTGATGAATATAAGGAGCGGACGTCTGACGTGAAGTTAACCAAACAGTGTTAGCTTCTGTAGCTACATTAGCAGCTTGTCCGCTCGTCAACCACCGTTTACTGATCTCTGACACAAAAGATAAGTTACACAGCAGCAACACTTACCGACTGCACATCCTCATAATCCACTGCTACCTGCGGTCCCGTTACACTGAAAACAGAGGAATTTCTCGTCATCGTCCTTTCTAACAAAGCTGGACATAACTATTCCGCGGCAGGTAATCAGCTGCTTTCAGGTGGCTCTAAAGAAGCTAGCTTAGCAGCTCGTAGCCTCTCTAGTTCATGACATTCAGAGCAAGAACTTCCCATCGCGTACTGTGGAGAGGGCGCTCTAGCTGGGACTTCGTACCTGCTTGTGGCGTGGTCCTCAATCGATCTACTCCTTCCTCCTTCTTTTTATCCCTTTTCCCAAGAGGGTCCAGTATCTAGGAATATCAAAAATAATTCACCACAAAATTACACGAAGTTCTTCATTTTTCCCAGTATAGTATCTATGACTACATTTTTTAAAAAAGAAAAAAAAAAAAGAGCGGTGTCACGGTCGTACACTACCGTCGGTTCTTTTGAATCAAATTTGCCACTTAAAACTCTGACATGACTAACTACAGATAGGACATGTTGGGAGGTAACAACTATGTAAGAATTTCAGACTAACTTTAACTTAAGTGGAAGTTTCTTACCTTTCACGAAGACGTGAACCTCAGATCCAAAAGGCGCGAAAAGGAAAATGGCGACCTCTCTTCACTATCGAGATAGGTACACGGAAAGATCTCGCGATATTTAATCAGTGAAGTGAAATCTCGCGAGACTTTGAGTCTGGAGTTTTGAAGTGCACCGACGACGCAGGCTACGGATGTGAACGTCTGCGCACCATGAAGCAGCCTTCCCGGCTGCTGTCTGGACTTGCTTACTAGCTGACGAGAATTTGGTGCTCCAGTCTCGTTGCCTAGCAACTACAGACTCCACAGTAATGAAGAAGAAAAAAACATATACATATTAAATTTATTAATAGACAAGAGCAGATAAAATAATTATTTTTATTTTCATAATGATCTTGATTACAAATTTACTGGGAAAATTCAGCCAAATTTAGATGGGTTCTGTCTATGAAACCCATTCAAAACCCATGTACGACCTTCCCATTTGTGACCCATATGGGGCCCATAAAATAAAGGCCATTTGGTTTGGCCCATCTGGGTCCTATTCGGTTTACCCAGGTGGGTACCAGATAGGAAGCCCACTGTAAGCCCATGCCCAGTTGTAACCCCCACAGCCCAAGTAAATCCCATGTGGGCCCCACATACACGTGTTTGCTG
>JALJCO010010861.1:0-14278 GCA_023101725.1 Atherinomorus stipes
GCGATATGGACCAAATATCATATCAGGATATACTTATTTTAGATGACGATATACAATACATACTGTTAATTTTACCCTAATTATTCTGAAAGTTTAATTTTATAACAGGTGTTTTTTAGTATTGAAACATGTTTAACATAAAGGTATCGCTCCACTGCAGAGATGGAACTGATGAAACACTGTTAGAGATGTTTGTTAGATCAAAGTAATTAAAGATAGTTGCTGGTTTTTGTGATTTCTTTGTGACAGTCTTGAAGAGGATTGTCTTCCAGACAGTGTAAATGATAGCGGTGGGAAAAATATTGATACACTGAAATATCGCAATATTTTCATATGTCAATACCATATCTAAATTTAAAAGCACAGTATTGATCTATTTAAGTAGTGAAATTTCATGAGATTCCATCGTTGTGTTAGAAAATCTCAGTAGTTTGTGAAATAGTAAGGGGAGTGGGTAGCCTAGTGGTGGGCTTTGGCGCAGAGGACCCGGGTTCAAGTCCCCAACACGAACCCAAGGTAGCTGTGGACCACAGGGTTGCACTCAGTAGCTGCCCACTGCTCTCTGATGCTTGACAGTACAGAGATGGTGAAATGCAGAGCCCTAATTTCCCCTTCAGGGATCATACCAGTAGAACAAAGAAAAAAAGGAAATCTCATGAGATTTCATAGCAAAGCCATATCTTGCAAGATTTCCTTAGTAAAAATGATAAATATCAAGTTTTTTAATATAGAAATGGTATCGGCATGTGAAAATATTGTTATATTTGAGTGTATCGATATTTTTTCCCACCCTTATTAAATATTCAGATGACGCCTTTGTAGTCAGTCGAGGTGCAACAAATTGCACAACTAACACCACGATATAACGATATGTGTTAGTATCATCTCTGTCATGTAAATATTATATCGTAATGTCATATCAGTATATTGCAAAGCCTCAGGCAACGTTGGCAACTTTGCTTATGTTGGTGACATTGGTTACATTGGCAGTGAAAGTGGCATAGGTAAAGTTGGTGACACTGGCGTCGTTGGCGACACTGGTGACCTTGGTTACTTTGGCAACGTAGGCGACATTTGCAACATTGGTGACACTGGTACCGTTGGCAACACTGGCATCATTGGTGACACTGGCATCATTGGCGGACATTGGTGACACTGGCATCATTGGTGACACTGGCATCATTGGCTGCGTTGGTAACACTTGCATCATTGTTGACACTGGCATCCTTGGTGACTGGCATCATTGGTGACTGACATCATTGGTGGACTGGGCATCATTAGAGACACTGGCATCATTGGTGGCACTGGCATCATTGGTGAATGGCATCATTAGAGACACTGGCATCATTGATGGTACTGACATCATTAGAGAAACTGGCATCATTGGTGACACTGCAGTATCAGCAGTGAATGGCATCAATTGAGACACTGGCATTATTGGTGAAGGAGGGGGGGGGGGCACTGGCATCATTAGAGACACTGACATCATTGGTGGTACTGACATCATAAGAGACACTGGCATCATTGGTGACTGACATCATTAGAGACACTGGCATCATTGGTGACGGGAAAAAAAAAAAGGACTGGCATCATTAGAAACACTGGCATCATTGGAGACTGACATCATTAGAGACACTGGCATCATTGGGGGGGTGAGGGCATTGGCGACACTGGCATCGTTGGTGACACTGGCATTGTTGGCAACACTGGCATCATTGGTGACATTGGCGACACTGGGGACATTGGCGACACTGGCATCATTGGTGACACTGGCACCGTTGGTGACACTGGCATCGTTGGTGACGCCGGCATCGTTGGTGACACTGGCATTGTTGGCAACACTGGCATTATTGGTTATAGTGGCGACACAGGCATCGTTGGCAACACTGGCATCGTTGGTGACACTGGCATTGTTGGCAACACTGGCATCATTGGTGACATTGGCGACACTGGCATCGTTGGTGACACTGGCATTGTTGGTGACACTGGCATCATTGGTGACATTGGCGACACTGGCACGCAGACACTGGCATTGTTGGCAACACTGGCATCATTGGTGACATTGGCAACACTGGTGACCTTGTTTACTTTGGCAACGTAGGCGACATTTGCAACATTGGTGACACGGGTACCGTTGGCAACACTGGCATCATTGGTAACACACTGGCATCATTGGCGTTGTTGGTGACACTGGCATCATTGGTGACACTGGCATCATTGGCTGCATTGGAAACACTTGCATCATTGTTGAAACTGGCATCCTTGGTGGGGGGGGGGGGGGGGGGGGGGGGGGGGGGGGACTGGCATCATTGGTGACTGACATCATTAGAGACACTGGCATCATTGGTGACACTGGTATCATTGGTGACACTGGTATCATTGGTGACTGACATCATTAGAGACACTGGCATGTGGCATTGGTGACACTGGCATCATTGGTGACTGACATCATTAGAGACACTGGCATCATTGGTGGGGGGGGGGGGGGGGACGGATGTTAGTGACTGGCATATTGGAGAATGGTATTTGGGAGAGTGGCATATTGGTGACTGGCATATTAGAGACACTGCATAGTGGTGATGGCATATTGGACATGGCATATTGGTGACTACATATTGACATGGCATATTGGTGACATGGCGTATTGTGCATGACATATTAGAGACACTGGCATATTGGTGAGGAGGGAGGCCGGGGCACGGCACAGGGCACGGATCATTGGACACTGGCATCATTGGTGACTGACATCATTAGAGGCACTGGCATCATTGGTGCGACAAGACACTGGCATCATTGGTGACTGGCATCATTAGGACACTGGCATCATTGGTGCACTGGCATCATTAGAGACACTGGCATCATTGGTGACTGACATCATTAGAGACACTGGCATCATTAGAGACACTGGCATCATTAGAGACACTGGCATCATTTGACGACACCGGCATCATTGGGGACACTGGCATCATTGGTGACTGGCATCATTAGAGACACTGGCATCATTGGTGACTGGCATCATTAGAGACACTGGCATCATTGGTGGCACTGGCATCATTGGTGAATGGCATCATTAGAGAAGGCATCATTGGTGACACTGGCATCATTGGTGAATGGATATTAGAGAAGGAAGGGACGGCATCATTAGAGACACTGGCATCATTGGTGACTGACATCATTAGAGACACTGGCATCATTGGGACACTGACATCATTAGAGACACTGGCATCATTGGTGACACTGGCATCATTAGAGACACTGGCATCATTAGTGACTGAATCATAGAGACACTGGCATCATTGGTGACATTGGCGACACTGGCATCATTGGTGACACTGGCATTGTTGGCAACACTGGCATCATTGTGCGACACTGGCGTCATTGCTGACACTGGCATCGTTTGGTGACACTGGCACCGTTGGTGACACTGGCATCGTTGGTGACGCTGGCATCGTTGGTGACGCTGGCATCGTTGGTGACACTGGCATTGTTGGCAACACTGGCATTATTGGTGACATTGGCGACACAGGCATCGTTGGCAACACTGGCATCGTTGGTTACACTAGCATTGTTGGCAACACTGGCATCATTGGTGACATTGGCGACACTGGCATCGTTGATGACACTGGCATCGTTGGTGACACTGGCATTGTTGGCAACACTGGCATCATTGGTGACATTGGCAACACTGGTGACCTTGGTTACTTTGCAACATAGGCGACATTTGCAACATTGGTGACACTGGTACCGTTGGTAACACTGGCATCATTGGGAACACTGGCATCATTGGCGAAGTTGGTGACACTGGCATCATTGGTGACACTGGCATCATTGGCTGCGTTGGTCACACTTGCATCATTGTTGAAACTGGCATCCTTGGTGACAACAAATTGCACAACTAACACCACGATATAACGATATGTGTTAGTATCATCTCTGTCATGTAAATATTATATCGTAATGTCATATCAGTATATTGCAAAGCCTCAGGCAACGTTGGCAACTTTGCTTATGTTGGTGACATTGGTTACATTGGCAGTGAAAGTGGCATAGGTAAAGTTGGTGACACTGGCGTCGTTGGCGACACTGGTGACCTTGGTTACTTTGGCAACGTAGGCGACATTTGCAACTTTGGTGACACTGGTACCGTTGGCACTGGCATCATTGGTGACTGGCATCATTGGTGAATGGCATCATTAGAGACACTGGCATCATTGGTGACTGACAACATTAGAGACACTGGCATCATTGGTGACACTGGCATCATTGGTGAATGGCATCATTAGAGACACTGGCATCATTGGTGACTGACATCATTAGAGACACTGGCATCATTAGAGACACTGGCATGATTGGTGACACTGGCATCATTGTTGACTGGCATCATTAGAGACACTGGCATCATTGGTGACACTGGATATCATTAGAGACACTGGCATCATTAGAGACACTGACATCATTTGAGACACTGGCATCATTTGAGACACCGGCATCATTGGTGACACTGGCATCATTGGCGACTGGCATCATTAGAGACACTGGCATCATTGAGTGACTGGCATCATTAGAGACACTGGCATCATTGGTGACACTGGCATCATTGGTGAATGGCATCATTAGAGACACTGACATCATTAGAGACACTGGCATCATTGGTGACACTGGCATCATTAGAGACACTGGCATCATTGGTGACTGACATCATTAGAGACACTGGCATCATTGGTGACATTGGCGACACTGGCATCATTGGTGACACTGGCATTGTTGGCAACACTGGCATCATTGGTGACATTGGCGACACTGGCATCATTGGTGACACTGGCACCGTTGGTGACACTGGCACCGTTGGTGACACTGGCATGGTTGGGGACGCTGGCATCGTTGGTGACGCTGGCATCGTTGGTGACACTGGCATTGTTGGCAACACTGGCATTATTGGTGACATTGGCGGCACAGGCATCGTTGGCAACACTGGCATCGTTGGTTACACTGGCATTGTTGGCAACACTGGCATCATTGGTGACATTGGCGACACTGGCATCGTTGATGACACTGGCATCGTTGGTGACACTGGCATTGTTGGCAACACTGGCAACACTGGTGACCTTGGTTACTTTGGCAACATAGGCGACATTTGCAACATTGGTGACACTGGTACCGTTGGTAACACTGGCATCATTGGGAACACTGGCATCATTGGCGAAGTTGGTGACACTGGGGACATTGGCGACACTGGCATCATTGGTGACACTGGCACCGTTGGTGACACTGGCATCGTTGGTGACGCTGGCATCGTTGGTGACACTGGCATTGTTGGCAACACTGGCATTATTGGTTATATGGCGACACAGGCATCGTTGGTAACACTGGCATCGTTGGTGACACTGGCATTGTTGGCAACACTGGCATCATTGGTGACATTGGCGACACTGGCATCGTTGGTGACACTGGCATTGTTGGTGACACTGGCATCATTGGTGACATTGGCGACACTGGCATCGTTGGTGACACTGGCATTGTTGGCAACACTGGCATCATTGGTGACATTGGCAACACTGGTGACCTTGTTTACTTTGGCAACGTAGGCGACATTTGCAACATTGGTGACACTGGTACCGTTGGCAAAACTGGCATCATTGGTAACACTGGCATCATTGGCGAAGTTGGTGACACTGGCATCATTGGTGACACTGGCATCATTGGCTGCGTTGGAAACACTTGCATCATTGTTGAAACTGGCATCCTTGGTGACTGGCATCATTGGTGACTGACATCATTAGAGACACTGGCATCATTGGTGACACTGGCATCATTGGTGACACTGGCATCATTAATGACTGACATCATTGGAGACACTGGCATCATGTGAGCGGATGACACTGGCATCATTGGTGACACTGGCATCATTGTTGACTGGCATCATTAGAGACACTGGCATCATTGGTGACTGACATCATTAGAGACACTGGCATCATTAGAGACACTGACATCATTAGAGACACTGGCATCATTTGAGACACCGGCATCATTGGTGACACTGGCATCATTGGCGACTGGCATCATTAGAGACACTGGCATCATTGGTGACTGGCATCATTAGAGACACTGGCATCATTGGTGACACTGGCATCATTGGTGAATGGCATCATTAGAGACACTGACATCATTAGAGACACTGGCATCATTGGTGACACTGGCATCATTAGAGACACTGGCATCATTAGTGACTGACATCATTAGAGACACTGGCATCATTGGTGACATTGGCGACACTGGCATCATTGGTGACACTGGCATTGTTGGCAACACTGGCATCATTGGTGACATTGGCGACACTGGCATCATTGGTGACACTGGCATCGTTTGTGACACTGGCACCGTTGGTGACACTGGCATCGTTGGTGACGCTGGCATCGTTGGTGACGCTGGCATCGTTGGTGACACTGGCATTGTTGGCAACACTGGCATTATTGGTGACATTGGCGACACAGGCATCGTTGGCAACACTGGCATCGTTGGTTACACTGGCATTGTTGGCAACACTGGCATCATTGGTGACATTGGCGACACTGGCATCGTTGATGACACTGGCATCGTTGGTGACACTGGCATTGTTGGCAACACTGGCATCATTGGTGACATTGGCAACACTGGTGACCTTGGTTACTTTGGCAACATAGGCGACATTTGCAACATTGGTGACACTGGTACCGTTGGTAACACTGGCATCATTGGGAACACTGGCATCATTGGCGAAGTTGGTGACACTGGCATCATTGGTGACACTGGCATCATTGGCTGCGTTGGTAACACTTGCATCATTGTTGAAACTGGCATCCTTGGTGACAACAAATTGCACAACTAACACCACGATATAACGATATGTGTTAGTATCATCTCTGTCATGTAAATATTATATCGTAATGTCATATCAGTATATTGCAAAGCCTCAGGCAACGTTGGCAACTTTGCTTATGTTGGTGACATTGGTTACATTGGCAGTGAAAGTGGCATAGGTAAAGTTGGTGACACTGGCGTCGTTGGCGACACTGGTGACCTTGGTTACTTTGGCAACGTAGGCGACATTTGCAACTTTGGTGACACTGGTACCGTTGGCACTGGCATCATTGGTGACTGGCATCATTGGTGAATGGCATCATTAGAGACACTGGCATCATTGGTGACTGACAACATTAGAGACACTGGCATCATTGGTGACACTGGCATCATTGGTGAATGGCATCATTAGAGACACTGGCATCATTGGTGACTGACATCATTAGAGACACTGGCATCATTAGAGACACTGGCATGATTGGTGACACTGGCATCATTGTTGACTGGCATCATTAGAGACACTGGCATCATTGGTGACTGACATCATTAGAGACACTGGCATCATTAGAGACACTGACATCATTAGAGACACTGGCATCATTTGAGACACCGGCATCATTGGTGACACTGGCATCATTGGCGACTGGCATCATTAGAGACACTGGCATCATTGGTGACTGGCATCATTAGAGACACTGGCATCATTGGTGACACTGGCATCATTGGTGAATGGCATCATTAGAGACACTGACATCATTAGAGACACTGGCATCATTGGTGACACTGGTCATTCATCATTAGAGACACTGGCATCATTGGTGACTGACATCATTAGAGACACTGGCATCATTGGTGACATTGGCGACACTGGCATCATTGGTGACACTGGCATTGTTGGCAACACTGGCATCATTGGTGACATTGGCGACACTGGCATCATTGGTGACACTGGCATCGTTGGTGACACTGGCACCGTTGGTGACGCTGGCATCGTTGGTGACGCTGGCATCGTTGGTGACACTGGCATTGTTGGCAACACTGGCATTATTGGTGACATTGGCGACACAGGCATCGTTGGCAACACTGGCATCGTTGGTTACACTGGCATTGTTGGCAACACTGGCATCATTGGTGACATTGGCGACACTGGCATCGTTGATGACACTGGCATCGTTGGTGACACTGGCATTGTTGGCAACACTGGCAACACTGGTGACCTTGGTTACTTTGGCAACATAGGCGACATTTGCAACATTGGTGACACTGGTACCGTTGGTAACACTGGCATCATTGGGAACACTGGCATCATTGGCGAAGTTGGTGACACTGGCATCATTGGTGACACTGGCATCATTGGCTGCGTTGGTAACACTTGCATCATTGTTGAAACTGGCATCCTTGGTGACAACAAATTGCACAACTAACACCACGATATAACGATATGTGTTAGTATCATCTCTGTCATGTAAATATTATATCGTAATGTCAAATCAGTATATTGCAAAGCCTCAGGCAACGTTGGCAACTTTGCTTATGTTGGTGACATTGGTTACATTGGCAGTGAAAGTGGCATAGGTAAAGTTGGTGACACTGGCGTCGTTGGCGACACTGGTGAACTTGGTTACTTTGGCAACGTAGGCGACATTTGCAACATTGGTGACACTGGTACCGTTGGCAACACTGGCATCATTGGTAACACTGGCATCATTGGCGACGTTGGTGACACTGGCATCCTTGGTGACACTGGCATCCTTGGTGACTGGAATCATTGGTGACTGACATCATTAGAGACACTGGCATCATTGGTGACACTGGCATCATTGGTGACTGACATCATTAGAGACACTGGCATCATTGGTGACAATGGCATCATTGGTGACACTGGCATCATTAGAGACACTGGCATCATTGGTGACTGACATCATTGGAGACACTGGCATCATTTGTGACTGACATCATTAGAGACACTGGCATCATTGGTGACACTGGCATCATTAGAGACACTGGCATCATTGGTGACTGGCGTCATTGGTGAATGGCATCATTAGAGATACTGGCATCATTGGTGACTGACATCATTAGAGACACTGACATCATTGGTGAATGGCATCATTAGAGACACTGGCATCATTGGTGACTGACATCATTAGAGACACTGGCATCATTGGTGACATTGGCGACACTGGCATCGTTGGTGACACTGGCATTGTTGGCAACACTGGCATCATTGGTGACATTGGCGACACTGGCGACATTGTCGACACTGGCATCATTGGTGACACTGGCACCGTTGGTGACACTGGCACCATTGGTAACACTGGCATCGTTGGTGATGCTGGCATCGTTGGTGATGCTGGCATCGTTGGTGACACTGGCATTGTTGGCAACACTGGCATTATTGGTGACATTGGCGACACAGGCATCGTTGGTAACACTGGCATCGTTGGTGACACTGGCATTGTTGGCAACACTGGCATCATTGATGACATTGGCGACACCTGCATCGTTGGTGACACTGGAATTGTTAGTGACACTGGCATCATTGGTGACATTGGCGACACTGGTGACCTTGGTTACTTTGGCAACGTAGGCGACATTTGCAACATTGGTGACACTGGTACCGTTGGCAACACTGGCATCATTGGTAACACTGGTATCATTGGCGAAGTTGGTGACACTGGCATCATTGGTGACACTGGCATCATTGGCTGCGTTGGTAACACTTGCATCATTGTTGAAACTGGCATCCTTGGTGACTGGCATCATTGGTGACTGACATCATTAGAGACACTGGCATCATTGGTGACACTGGCATCATTGGTGACTGACATCATTAGAGACACTGGCATCATTGGTGACACTGGCATCATTGGTGACTGACATCATTAGAGACACTGGCATCATTGGTGACTGGCATCATTAGAGACACTGGCATGATTGGTGACACTGGCATCATTGGTGACTGACATCATCAGAGACACTGGCATCATTGGTGACACTGGCATCATTGGTGACTGGCATCATTAGAGACACTGGCATCATTGGTGACTGACATCATTAGAGACACTGGCATCATTAGAGACACTGACATCATTAGAGACACTGGCATCATTAGAGACACCGGCATCATTGGTGACACTGGCATCATTGGCGACTGGCATCATTAGAGACACTGGCATCATTGGTGACTGGCATCATTAGAGACACTGGCATCATTGGTGACACTGGCATCATTGGTGAATGGCATCATTAGAGACACTGGCATCATTAGAGACACTGGCATCATTGGTGACACTGGCATCATTGGTGACACTGGCATCATTAGAGACACTGGCATCATTGGTGACTGACATCATTTGAGACACTGGCATCATTGGTGACACTGGCATTGTTGGCAACACTGGCATCATTGGTGACATTGGCGACACTGGCATCATTGGTGACACTGGCATCGTTGGTGACACTGGCACCGTTGGTGACACTGGCATCGTTGGTGACGCTGGCATCGTTGGTGACACTGGCATTGTTGGCAACACTGGCATCATTGGTGACATTGGCAACACAGGCATCGTTGGCAACACTGGCATCGTTGGTGACACTGGCATTGTTGGCAACACTGGCATCATTGCTGACATTGGCGACACTGGTGACCTTGGTTACTTTGGCAACGTAGGCGACATTTGCAACATTGGTGACACTGGTACCGTTGGCAACAGTGGCATCATTGGTAACACTGGCATCATTGGCGAAGTTGGTGACACTGGCATCATTGGTGACACTGGCATCATTGGCTGCGTTGGTAACACTTGCATCATTGTTGAAACTGGCATCCTTGGTGACAACAAATTGCACAACTAACACCACGATATAACGATATGTGTTAGTATCATCTCTGTCATGTAAATATTATTCGTAATGTCATATCAGTGCTATTGCAAAGCCTCCCAGGCAACGTTGGCAACTTTGCTTATGTTGGTGACATTGGTTACATTGGCAGTAAAGTGGCATAGGTAAAGTTGGTGACACTGGCGTCGTTGGCGACACTGGTGATTAGTTGCTTTGGCAACGTAGGCGACATATTGTGACATTGGAGGTGGGACACTGGTACCGTTGGTGACACTGGCATCATTTTGGTGACACTGGCATCATTGGCTGCGTTAGAGACACTGGCATCATTGGTGACACTGGCATCATTGGTGACTGGCATCATTAGTGACACTGGCATCATTGTGACACTGGCATCATTGGTGACACTGGCATCATTGGTGACTGGCATCATTAGAGACACTGGCATCATTGGTGACACTGGCATCATTAGAGACACTGGCATCATTGGTGACACTGGCATCATTGGTGACTGGCATCATTAGAGACACTGGCATCATTGGTGACACTGGCATCATTAGAGACACTGGCATCATTAGAGACACTGGCATCATTGGTGACACTGGCGTCATTGGTGACTGGCATCATTAGAGACACTGGCATCATTAGAGACACTGGCATCATTGGGACACTGGCATCATTAGTGACACTGGCATCATTGGTGAATGGATCATTAGAGAACTGGATCATTGGTGACTGACATCATTAGAGACACTGGCATCATTGGTGACACTGGCATCATTGGTGACACTGGCATCATTAGAGACACTGGCATCATTGGTGACTGGCATCATTGGGGACGACTGGCATCATTAGTGACACTGGCATCATTGGTGACACTGGCATCATTGGTGACTGGCATTATTAGTGACACTGGCATCATTAGTGACACTGGCATCATTAGAGACACTGGCATCATTAGAGACACTGGCATCATTGGTGACACTGGCATCATTGGTGACTGGCATCATTAGAGACACTGGCATCATTGGTGACACTGGCATCATTGGTGACACTGGCATCATTGGTGACTGGCATCATTAGAGACACTGGCATCATTGGTGACACTGGCATCATTAGTGACACTGGCATCATTAGTGACACTGGCATCATTGGTGACACTGGCATCATTAGAGACACTGGCATCATTGGTGACACTGG
The DNA here is from genome assembly GCA_023101725.1 of Atherinomorus stipes. NCBI lineage: Eukaryota > Metazoa > Chordata > Actinopteri > Atheriniformes > Atherinidae > Atherinomorus > Atherinomorus stipes. The sequence goes on from JALJCO010010861.1 coordinate 11,884, forward strand.
CATCATTAGAGACACTGGCATCATTGGAGACAGTTGGCGACACTGGCATCATTGGTGACTGGCATCATTAGAGACACTGGCATCATTGGTGACTGAATTGGTGACGCTGGCATCGTTGGTGAATGGCATAGTTAGAGACACTGGCATCATTGGTGAGAGGGGACACTGGCATGGTTGGTGAATGGCATCGTTGGTGACGCTGGCATTGTTGGTGACACTGGCATTGTTGGCGACACTGGCATGTTGGTGAACTGGCATTGTTGGTGACACTGGCATCGTTGGTGACATTGGCGACATGGCATGTTGGCGACACTGGCATCGTTGGTGACACTGGCATGTTGGTGACATTGGCATCATTGGTGACATTGGTTATTGGCGACGTAGGCGACATGGCATCGTTGGTGACACTGGTACTGTTGGCAACACTGGCATCATTGGTGACTGGCATCATTGGAGACACTGGCATCATTGGTGACACTGGCATCATTGGTGGTGACACTGGTATCATTGGTGACACTGGCATCATTGGTGACTGGCATCATTGGTGACTGGCACTATTGGTGACATGGATCATGGTGGTGACACTGGCATCATTGGTGACTGGCATCATTAGTGACACTGGCATCATTGGTGACACTGGCATCATTGGTGACACTGGCATCATTGGTGACACTGGCATCATTAGAGACATGGATATTGGGATGACATCAGGGGGCACTGGCATCATTGGTGACACTGGCCTCATTGGTGACTGGCATCATTAGAGACACTGGCATCATTGGTGACTGGCATCATTAGAGACACTGGCATCATGGTGACTGGCATCATTAGAGAATGGATATTGGTGACATTCGAGACACTGGCATGATTGGTGACACTGGCATCATTGGTGACTGGCATCTTTAGTGACACTGGCATCATTGGTGACACTGGCCTAATTGGTGACACTGGCATCATTGGTGACTGGCATCATTAGAGACACTGGCATCTTTAGAGACACTGGCATCATTGGTGACACTGGCATCATTGGTGACACTGGCATCATTGGTGACTGGCATCATTAGAGACACTGGCATCATTGGTGACACTGGCATCATTAGAGACACTGGCATCATTGGTGACACTGGCGTCATTGGTGACTGGCATCATTAGTGACACTGGCATCATTAGTGACACTGGCATCATTGGTGACACTGGCATCATTGGTGACACTGGCATCATTGGTGACTGGCATCATTAGAGACACTGGCATCATTGGTGACATTTGCGACACTGGCATCGTTGGTGACACTGGCATCATTGGTGACTGACATCTTTAGAGACACTGGCATCATTAGAGACACTGGCCTAATTGGTGACACTGACATCATTGGTGACTGGCATCATTAGAGACACTGGCATCTTTGGTGACACTGGCATCATTGGTGACACTGGCATTATTGGTGACACTGGCATCATTGGTGACTGGCATCATTGGAGACACTGGCATCATTGGTGACACTGGCATCATTAGAGACACTGGCATCATTGGTGACACTGGGTCATTGGTGACTGGCATCATTAGAGACACTGGCATCATTGGTGACACTGGCATCATTAGAGACACTGGCATCATTGGTGACTGGCATCATTAGAGACATTGGCATCATTGGACATCATTGACGTGGGTTGGTGAATGATATTGTTGAATGGCATCATTGGTGATGGATATTGGTGAATGGAATCATTAGAACACTGGCATCATTGGTGACACTGGCATCATTGGTGAATGGAATCATTAGAGACACTGGCATAATTGGTGATACTGGCATCATTGGTGACACTGGCATCATTGGTGACACTGGCATCATTGGTGACACTGGCATCATTGGTGACTGGCATCATTGGAGACACTGGCATCATTGGTGACACTGGCATCATTAGAGACACTGGCATTATTGGTGACTGGCATCATTAGAGACACTGGCATCATTGGTGATGTGGCATCATTAGAGACACTGGCATCATTGGTGATGACATATTAGGACATGGCATCATTGGAGACACTGGCATCATTAGGTGACTGGCATCATTAGAGACACTGGCATCATTGGTGACACTGGCATCATTGGTGAATGGCATCATTGGGACACTGGCATTATTGGTGACACTGGCATCATTAGAGACACTGGGGTCATTGGTGACTGACATCATTAGCGACACTGGCATCATTGGTGACTGGCATCATTAGAGACACTGGCATCATTGGTGACACTGGCATCATTAGAGACACTGGCATCATTGGTGACTGGCATCATTGGTCACTGGCATCATTGGTGACACTGGCATCGTTGGTGACTGGCATTATTAGAGACACTGGCATCATGACATTGGCGACACTGGCATCATTGGTGAC
>JALJCO010010862.1:0-75000 GCA_023101725.1 Atherinomorus stipes
GTGTAGAGCCAGGCTGTAGTTTCACACTGCAAAAACTCAAATCTAGGATAGAAACTATCAAAATGAATGTTCTGCCAAGATTATTATTTCTTTTCAACTGGTTACGTATCACTGTTCCTGTATGTACCTTTCCATTTTTAGATAGGCTTGTTTCTACGCTCATATGGCAGGAGAGAAGGCCGAGAGTGAGACTGAAGGTGCTTGTAGAGATAAAGATGGATCAGACCTGCCACACTTCACAAGTCATTACTGGGCAGCATAACTTGGAAAATTGACTTCATGGATCAAATTAGATATGGACACAAACTGGGTACATATAGAACGAGGTTCAGTAAAATGCGTATCACTCTCAACCCTTCCCTCCCCAGATCCGAAAGTATGGCGGAAACTTAAGAATCAAAACGAATGGGTTAAATATACATGAGCAGACAAGATGAATATTAAACTTACAAATATTAAACTCTTTCAAGGGCAACAAAAATAACTAATGTTGGGGGGGGGGGGGGCTCTTCACAATAAACCAATTATTTGAAGCAACAACCTTCAGAGTTTTCTCGCAACTTCTAGCAAAGTATGATATTGATTTTAAGGACCTATTTTCAAATTCAATATTACCTGTTCACACACACAGAGTGGGACAAAATAAAGAAGTTCCATCTAATTTTGAATTCCTGCGAGTTTAGATCAGATTTATCTTTCCGTTAGTTATCAGGGTTAAGCTTGATTTACGGGAACGTGGCCGCATCGTGAACACGCGGCCACTTTTCAGGGCCGCGTGTTCACGATGCGCTTCCGTAGTACAGCTGAGACGATCAGCTGCTACCCAGACAAGAAAAACACAATTAGAGAAACTCTGGACTCACAGGACAATAGTACTCATTGATTCCTTCATTCTACTTAAAGTATTGATGAAATGAAGGAGTTTTACTGCAGATAATGTCTGATATAGAGGCTGCCCCGTCTCCACCGTGATACTGGACGTTCACCGAAAAGCGACTCAGCGTTATATTTTCCCGAAGATTCAAAGTGATGCAGAAACTTTACCGGTGAGTAAATGCACGTATGCACTCCTACAAATAAGGTCCAGGTAAAAAAAAAGAAACTTTTCCTTTAAGCCCCCCCCCCCCCACACACACAGGACCAGTGGACCCAAAAACTTAGGGATGTAACTTGGATGGAGCGCATAACGGCAAACCTTCGTCTCCAGTCACATTTGTATGTCAAAAAACGGTCAGTGAAATTTTCTTGATAAGATTTCTTGAATAAGATGCATCGCCGTAAAAGATCTTATATCTCACTGAAATATTTCTCTTTAAGTGATTTTGTCTTATTTTGAGTGTGATGACATATTTGGACTAGAAATTAGAAAAATATACTTGGTAAGATTTGAGTTTTTGCAGTGCTGTTGGCTAAACTGTTTAATCAATCAATCAAATTTTATTTATATAGCACTTTTCATGCATAGCAGCTTTACAAAGTGCTTCACATAATAAAAACAACACATTACATACGTTTAAGACAGTACCACAAACGTTGGACTGACTGATGTGTTTATCAGCCCATAATGACATCATACGCTGTTTAAGAGACTGCACTGAGTCAGAAATACGTTCAACTTTTCTTTCTGGCCAAATTCCATTAAAATCCTCAACTTGGAGCAATTAGGTTGCAATCTGAAGCTGAACAGTCTTTAGAATATCATCATTTTTATTAATGCATGCCTGTGCACATTACAGCACCTGAGACAGCTGCTGTACATCAAACAGGCTTAATCAATAGCTGAAAAAGTTTTCTTGGCCTCCTCTTTTGCATTTCAGTACAGTTCACCATCAGTGGCAGATCACTTGTCTGCCTTTGCTCATTACAGCCTCCGTACACCTGCCAGCTCCTTGTCATTATGGATGAAAATGTGGCTTGTTCAGAAAGCTCTCCCCGTCTTCCATGACAGCAGAGCATCGGCGCTTGACTGGATTTCTTTTTCTCATTATGGCCACTCAGACGGCGCTACATCAGCTGGCCCGTGTCCAGCTCGTCACCTCCGTTTCTGATTAAATGGCACGTCGCAGATGCCAGGTCAGAGCTGACACAGGTCACTGGGTACGCTGTCACGCCATGTCCATGGCATCGGGTCACTTTGTCATTTCAATAAATGTAAACTAACAAATGGCATCTAAATCAAATTGTGCTCGTCTCAATGGCAGGAGAATGCTAACAGCCCGGAGCACGCTACAGAGCGGGACATTCATCATGTTTCACATGCAGGAACTCATCCCTGTCGCTTATGAACGGCGCTTTAATGTTTGTAAAAGCAGAAGCTGGCATGAGGGCGCACGTGGCCTTGCTAGGTAAATATCCAGTTAAGCAGAGCGGCAGAAAACAGACTTTGGGCTGCAGTGCCAGCTTTCTGAAACTGAGCATAATGCAGGAAAAAGGCTCGACGTTGCCCTTTCAGAGCTGCAAAGTTCTGCAGTTTGACTCAGTCAACTGGTCTCAGTGTTTGTGCGACAGTTCAGAGCTCCACTCCAGCGACAGTCACTCTGCTTATGTAATACGGAGTTTTATTTCATCCGTATATCCTCCAGCAATGCTGTCCAAGATAGGGATGCACAATATTGGAATTTTGCCCCCCCCCCCCCCTTTAATAAGAGCAACTTGATAATTATGACAACTTAAAAAACAAACAAAAACAGAGAACAAGCTGAGAATATAGCTCCATAATAATGTTGTGAATGAGTTTGTATAAGTAGTCAATCTTGACAAGCATGTAATTCAGCAACAGAGAAGTACCACTAGTTGAACTAACAGATAAGTAAAGTCAGATCTGTTTTCATGTACAATATCCGATGTACTAATAGAAGTCCCAGCAGCTGAGAAAAGCCCTGGGGTCCCATTTATGTTGCTTACGAACAAAACAGGGCTTGAACCAGTACGTAAGTGATTTTCCACGCTATGTTTCTGTTCTAACAAAATGTACCACCTGACGGGAGAATGTGTACCAGTGCGAATGCATTCTGAACTAGAATGAACATTTTGGAGACGGGGAAACTGGTGGAATGTACTAAGATGATGACACTAAGCCACGTTCCATACATTTAACCAATAACAGACTGTACAACCCACAGTAAACCCTCGTATGGTCCTCAACAGAAGCCATAAGCACCATTACAGGACTTACAGCACAAACTGTACCAAGTGTATGTTCATCTTCAAATTATGTTGCACTAACAGAATGTATCCATAAAGCAAAGAGTGTACCAGTATAATTCTTTACATAAAACAGAATAAACCATTCCAGCAGGGTGTACCAGAAAACATCTGAACGTAACAGAATAAAAGATTATTCCACCAATAGATTGTGACCAGTAGAATGTACTAACAGTAATGTACTCAGCCAGCATAGTGTACCAGTAGACACTGGTGGTAATGCTTTAACAGGATGCTACCATTGCTTCAAGAGTATGCCAATGGCAGAATCAGTATGGAGAGAGTCTTTAGACACCATCAGGGTGTTTCAGTACAATGTACTAACAGAATGCTAACAACCAGCATTTACTTTTGCAGCTTTTGTTATGTACTGAACAGATATGCCCCACCACCAAAGTGTACCAGTAGAATGTATCAACAGACTGTACCACCAGCAGCGTGTACCAGTAGAATGTACTAACAGAATGTACCCCAGCAAAGTACCAGTAGAATGTACTAACAGAAGTGTACCACCAGCAGAATGTACCAGTAGAATGTACTAACAGAATGTACCAACCAGCAGTGTGTTCCAGTAGTCTGTACTAACAGAATGTACCACCAGCAGAGTGTACCAACAGAATCTACTAACATAATGTACCGCCAGCAGACAACCAGTAGCTGTCACTAACAGACTGTACCATCATCAGTGTGTACCAGCAGAATGTACTAAATAAAATGTATTTTGTGAGGTTCCAGTAATCACCAACAAAGCACCACCAGCAGGTCGTCCCAGTGAAATTGCATTTAGAGAATGTACTTTCAACCGCCAGTGTTTCAGTTTAAAGAATGCCATTACTAGAGACATCCAGAGGATGTGACCATCCATGGCAGAATGTGGGCGTGTACCAGTAGAATATGAGCCAAAATCCGGAAATCCAGGAAAAGTGTACTAACAGAATGTACCACCAGCAGAGTGTACCAGTAGAATGTACTAACAGAATGTTCTACCAGCAGTGTGTACCAGAATTTTTGGCAGTATGTACCACCTTTTGAGTTTTGGGTAGTACATACACTTTTAGTAAAGATCCTCCACAAAGTTTTATAAGTGAGACCCTGGTATGTTGTAACAGAATGTACCACCAATAGAATGTACTAACAGAATGTACCACCAGCAGAGTGTACCAGTAGAATGTACTAACAGAATGTACCACCAGCAAGTGTACCAGTAGAATGTACTAACAGAATGTACCACCAGCAGAGTGTACCAGTAGAATGTACTAACAGAATGTACCACCAGCAGAGTGTACCAGTAGAATGTACTAACAGAATGTACCACCAGCAGAATGTACCAGCAGAATGTACTAACAGAATGTACCACCAGCAGAATGTACCAGTAGAATGTACTAACAGAATGTACCACCAGCAGAGTGTACCAGTAGAATGTACTAACAGAATGTACCACCAATAGAATGTACTAACAGAATGTACCACCAGCAGAATGTACCAGTAGAATGTACTAACAGAATGTACCACCAGCAGAGTGTACCAGTAGAATGTACTAACAGAATGTACCACCAGCAGAGTGTACCAGTAGAATGTACTAACAGAATGTACCACCAGCAGAATGTACCAGTAGAATGTACTAACAGAATGTACCACCAGCAGTGTGTACCAGTAGAATGTACTAACAGAATGTACCACCAGCAGAGTGTACCAGTAGAATGTACTAACAGAATGTACCACCAGCAGAGTGTACCAGTAGAATGTACTAACAGAATGTACCACCAGCAGTGTACCAGTAGAATGTACTAACAGAATGTACCACCAGCAGAGTGTACCAGTAGAATGTACTAACAGAATGTACCACCAGCAGAGTGTACCAGTAGAATGTACTAACAGAATGTACCACCAGCAGAGTGTACCAGTAGAATGTACTAACAGAATGTACCACCAGCAGTGTGTACCAGTAGATTGTACTAACAGAATGTACCACCAGCAGAGTGTACCAGTAGAATGTACTAACAGAATGTACCACCAGCAGAGTGTACCAGTAGAATGTACTAACAGAATGTACCACCAGCAGAGTGTACCAGTAGAATGTACTAACAGAATGTACCACCAGCAGAGTGTACCAGTAGAATGTACTAACAGAATGTACCACCAGCAGAATGTACCAGTAGAATGTACTAACAGAATGTACCACCAGCAGAGTGTACCAGTAGAATGTACTAACAGAATGTACCACCAGCAGAGTGTACCAGTAGAATGTACTAACAGAATGTACCACCAGCAGAGTGTACCAGTAGAATGTACTAACAGAATGTACCACCAGCAGAGTGTACCAGTAGAATGTACTAACAGAATGTACCACCAGCAGAGTGTACCAGTAGAATGTACTAACAGAATGTACCACCAGCAGAGTGTACCAGTAGAATGTACTAACAGAATGTACCACCAGCAGTGTGTACCAGTAGAATGTACTAACAGAATGTACCACCAGCAGTGTGTACCAGTAGAATGTACTAACAGAATGTACCACCAGCAGAGTGTACCAGTAGAATGTACTAACAGAATGTACCACCAGCAGCGTGTACCAGTAGAATGTACTAACAGAATGTACCACCAGCAGAGTGTACCAGTAGAATGTACTAACAGAATGTACCACCAGCAGTGTGTACCAGTAGAATGTACTAACAGAATGTACCACCAGCAGAGTGTACCAGTAGAATGTACTAACAGAATGTACCACCAGCAGAGTGTACCAGTAGAATGTACTAACAGAATGTACCACCAGCAGAGTGTACCAGTAGAATGTACTAACAGAATGTACCACCAGCAGTGTGTACCAGTAGAATGTACTAACAGAATGTACCACCAGCAGTGTGTACCAGTAGAATGTACTAACAGAATGTACCACCAGCAGAGTGTACCAGTAGAATGTACTAACAGAATGTACCACCAGCAGTGTGTACCAGTAGAATGTACTAACAGAATGTACCACCAGCAGTGTGTACCAGTAGAATGTACTAACAGAATGTACCACCAGCAGAGTGTACCAGTAGAATGTACTAACAGAATGTACCACCAGCAGAGTGTACCAGTAGAATGTACTAACAGAATGTACCACCAGCAGAGTGTACCAGTAGAATGTACTAACAGAATGTACCACCAGCAGAGTGTACCAGTAGAATGTACTAACAGAATGTCGAGGTGTACCAGTAGAATGTACTAACAGAATGTACCACCAGCAGCGTGTACCAGTAGAATGTACTAACAGAATGTACCACCAGCAGAGTGTACCAGTAGAATGTACTAACAGAATGTACCACCAGCAGAGTGTACCAGTAGAATGTACTAACAGAATGTACCACCAGCAGAGTGTACCAGTAGAATGTACTAACAGAATGTACCACCAGCAGAGTGTACCAGTAGAATGTACTAACAGAATGTACCACCAGCAGAGTGTACCAGTAGAATGTACTAACAGAATGTACCACCAGCAGAGTGTACCAGTAGAATGTACTAACAGAATGTACCACCAGCAGCGTGTACCAGTAGAATGTACTAACAGAATGTACCACCAGCAGAATGTACCAGTAGAATGTACTAACAGAATGTACCACCAGTAGAATGTACCAGTAGAAAAAGTCATTTGTTCTAATCATGTTCAAACCTGAGGCCACGATTTAAACTATAGTACCTAAAAGTAGTACTTTGGTTTGTTCAGGTTCCTGTAGGAGGAAGGAAGTTTTGACAACAACCTTGCTTGAAAAAAAGATACAGGAAAGAAATTTTGAAAAGGTAAGAAACAGAAATAAGCTTAATTTAGTTGTTTTTCCGTCCCCCCCCCCCCCAACAGGACGAATTACATCTAATTAAAAACAACAAAAACATTCTCCTTGATTACCTTCATATCTGGGGGGGCAAAGTCTGCCATTTTTAATTCAGCTTCTGTTATTATTCACACAGACTTTTTCCTCTTTTAGAGAGAATTATCTCGGCTTGTTTCACATTCGGTAGCTCCTTCACGGGCGTCTCTTTGCAGTCTGCATGTGCCACGAACAGGACAGTTTCTGTGCTCGCTCTCCTGCAATAAGATGCAATGATGCCGTTTGATTTCATAATGGAGGCGTCCCGATCGAACAAGGAGCAGCGTTGTGCTGGAGACAAATGAATAGCGAGCAGGACAGCAGCAGAGGTTGAACCGGGGTCAAGCACCATTCTGCCAGACAGCCCAGGAGACTGCACTCCCCGTCACAGCACATAAACCCCTGGGGAGGGATAGGCAGGCAGAATGATAACAATGGGGGGAGAAAAGTCAGCTGGGAGCTGAGGCAGAGAGCAATCCTTGGAGAGCTGAGCGGAAAAAGGCCAGAGGTGTAGAAGTGGAGTGGCAGAAGTGGGAAAAGTCTCATGGATGAAGAATTGTGGGCGTTTGAGGAAACTGGTCCTTTAAAGGTGCTTTATAACTTCCATAATACAGAAAATGTTCCGTATGTTCATGGGTTTCTTCACGTTTTCACGTGTTTAGACCGCTTCAGCCGCTGCTTTCAAGGATTTTCAAGTCAAGCTACTTTCCAGCTGGAACTCAGGTGGAAAAAATAACTTTCTATCATGATTTCACAAAGTCTGCGAGGCTGAAGATGAATGTTTTCATTATTTACAGGCATTATTTTCCCATGGATGTCTGTCATAATGTGTTTCTGGTTGGTGTGCATCAACATGGATGCTGCAGTAATACGGTTTGATCTCTGCATCAAAATTAGAGTAACTCACTTATTTATTGGTATTATAGAGCAGTGATTCTTAACCACGGGGCCGCGGCCCAAGCTCGGGCCTCCAGCGCCACCTAGAGGCCCCGAGGACCATATATTTACACTGTTATTCATGACTGGATGAGATCAATGCAGCCTCCCGCCATCTGGTGGCGCTAATTTGTCAGAGTTCAACAAACAAGCAGAAGAAGACACACAGCTAGCCGCTAGCCGGTAGCTAACGTTGTAAAGAAGAATTAAAACAAAAAAAATGAAGATAAAAATGGTCCCAAACCGCCCATAAAGAGGCAAAAATCCACTCCAGTTTATTTAATACGGATTAGTGAGTGGAGATAAAGCAGAGCTGGAAGATGGATGGAGCACCAGCTAATGCTAATGCTAACGTTAATGCTAACGCTAACGGAAGCCCTGAAGCATCTGCAGCTTCGTCTAGAAACAAACATCTAACATTTGTTGGAAAGAAAAAAGAAAAAAAGAGGGAAAATCAGCTGATGATGCAGAAAATGTCTGTTATGTTTGGAAGTTCTTTATAAATTCTGATAAAAGTTTAAATAAATAAATTGTTGAATGAAATTTTGTGCTTTAATTTTCTGTCTAAACAAATAAAATCCAGGTTTTTACAGATTATTTAAACTGAGCCTTTTTATTTCCAATGTGATCTATTACTGCAGCATTTTATCTCTTTTTAAATCAGTTTCCATCAGTTTTTTCTGTTGTTCCTCTTTTTGTAGTAAAATGTTGTAGATTTTGTGTTTATAGCCTAATTCTGATTTGTTCTTGTAGGAGTCTGATTTTCTTCCATGAATTATACGTGTGATATAAATGTGTTTGTGACCATCTCACAATATATTTTTTAGGGATGCACTATATTGGAATTTTCAAAATCCGATATTTGAAAACTCATGTGGCTGATAAGAGCGATATTGATACCGATATTAAAGCTGAAAAATAAATGATGTAATATTCATTCCTTGTGCAAAATGAGAAAAATACCTTAACTTGTGTTTATGTAGAACAAGTCAAACTTAATGACAGTTGTTCAAACAAAACTAACAGGATATGCGCGTGATATCCTAGAACCAGAAAAATAAAACAAAAAACAGGTGATATTTGGTTATTTACACAAATGAGCGTATAAACGCTGTTTACACAGAACGTCCTAAAAGAAACTGTCTTTAGAAGTTTTAAAGTCGGTAAAAAAGACGTTTTTCAAGAAGAAGTTTTTGTTTTTTTCGATTTTAGAAACAGCGGGCTGATCGGTTAAATATCGGTTAAATATCGGTAAGGCTGATATAGGCCGATAACAATAGGGGGCCGATTATATCGTGCACCCTTAAAAGAAATCAATCAATGAAAAAGCTGAAAATGACGCAACATTCATCCCTTTCACAAAATTTAGAAAAATACTGTTTGTGTCCAACAGATTTAAAAAACAAACAAACAAACAAACAAAAAAGAATTCTGCAGATTCGACAACAAACAGAATATACCGATATCTGCTCTATTTACAATTCGATATTTCTGTATTTCCTTTTAAGATCAGACTGAAGACTTTTGGCCAAATCTGGCGTATTTTCAAGTTTTACTTAGTCTTTTATAAATTCTGTCTCCATCAAATAAATACAATTTTTAAAAATATCTACCGATATCGGGTCGATATTGATATGCAATTTTAAAGTAGATATCAGGCCAATAGTTCGTGCATCGCTAACCCAAACAGATGAGCGAGGCATCGTGTCAGTTTCATGAGCAACACAGTAGATGTCAGAAAATATGAATATGTGCACCTCATTTAAAGAGATCGCAACTTCCCCCCCAAACCCCCCCATTAAGAACGTCCTTAAACAAGTTTGATCTGCCAGGACTATTTCTGACGGATCATAACCCAGCCGTTGGACGGGGGGGTGGGGGGGGGAAACCTCTGGCTCTTGCTCCACTGATAACCGTGTTATTGAAGGGTGGGGACATAATTAGAGGGTGCGCCAGGGGGAACAGAATGTGGAACATCGTTAACAAGCTCACATTGTTGAAGTGGGGACTGTAATTAAAGGGCTCTCTCAGCAGCGGGGGGGGGCAGCCTTTGATTGGAGGAGGAGGGGGACGGAGTGATTCTGCTCATCCAGTCGCTGCGCTGACCTTCACACCAATCGGCACAAGACGATGTGTGTAGTTGGTGTGCGAGAGTTTTTCAGTGTGTCCCAGAACTGAGGGGGGGGGGGGGGGGGGTCATTTGCGTGCATGCGTCTGTGTTTAGACTTGAGGAAGACTCCGGAGAGACATGGGGTCAGTCGGACACCAGAGTCTGGGACGGTTAACGTAAGAATGAGGGGGGGGGGATCAGAGAAGGAGGGAACAGCAACATCACTGTTCTCTGGAAAGATGAAGGTCAGGGGAGAATATGGCCGACAAAAGGGCAGGAATGAGCCTTATTTTCAGACCCCCAGGGTGAGACAGAGAGCACAAGATGCACATTGTGAACCCCCCCCCCCCCCCGGCTTTTGTTACTGCTGAAGATTTACCACATCGTCTCCTTGAACATTTTAATGTGTAACATCTGTGGATCTCTGGCCTCCATTACCGTCAGTTTAGTTTCCTCATCACACTCTGATTTTCTGTTTCTGGGGGTTAAAGGAACAGTACGCCCAAAGAATGATGGGCCTTCATTTTCTACTCGTCCCGATGCTGAACAACACTCCGAAGCACTTTTTTAATATCTCAAATGCAGCCGGTGATCAGGAAGGCTTCTCGTTTCCCCCCAACTTTCATATAATGGAGTTCACCGGGGTCCGAGCCAAAAAGGTCCTTAAAGTCCACAAAAACGTGTCAGTATTCCTCCATACTGCTCGTCCAATGTAATCCAAGTGTCCTGAGTGGGTAGCGTCCAGAATTTACATGAAACCATCATTTAGTAGATTTTTAGAGCCTTTTTTTTATATAATCATTATTATAATATAATTATTATTGATGAATATAACAGTCATTATCAATACTATTATTGTATTATTGTTGTGATTCTTCTTATTCTTATTTACCACTATCAATATCATAACAGTCTTCACTATAGCTATGATTATTCATATCATTATTTATTTATTTTATTTATTTTATGGATCCCCATTAGCTTACGTCATAGCGAAAGCTAATCTTCCTGGGGTCCTACACAAATAAAAAAACATCACAATTACACAATTATGCAGCACTTGTGTACAAAGTAAAAACAAATAAACAGAATTATGCTTTATGAACCATACACCAACTTTTGCGCCTGAAAGATTTAATACAGGCTTGTTAGCATTAGATTTTTTTTTAACTTTTTCTTAAAATTTAATTTATTGCTGGTATGCTTAATGTAATTACGCAGTGAATTCCATCCTGTAATAGTTCGATAGATAACAGTTGATTTAAGGAGTTTTGTTCTGGGTTTGGGTGGTTCAATATAACCTGAAATGGTTCGTCTTGTCATATGATAGTGTAAATCTCGTGTATATTAAAATCATTATGATGGTTCTATTAACATAATTTTTATTACAACTTGTAATCTTTAGTGTCATCATCACTAATTTAAAACTATATTTGAAGAACGTTGTCTATCCGCCTTATTCCTGAGCTAGCACGTGTAGAAATGACGATGCGATCAGCTTCCTGCGAGGTACTGGAAATAGCGCTTTGCCATGACTCCCAAAAAATGTCCAACTCGATTTGCCCGTTTTGGCCCGCGGAGGCGTCGCAGGCAGTCGCTCACTGTGTGCACGATTCTGCGTCGTCGGGTCGCAGAACGTCGTGTCTTCGCTCCGTGTAATGTGACACAATCAGCGATTGGCGATTTGGCGTCTGCGCGCTCACGACCACGACGCAGAAAGACTGGCGTGTCAGAATTTTTGGTTTTGTCCGTGTGGTGACACGTCCCACGACATGTCCCTTCATATTGACCAATGGAGGACAGTGCGCCTTTCGCCTCTACCAGAGGCGCTCAGGTCGCAGGTCAAATAGGGAGGAAAGGAGGAGAGAGCAGCCGCTCTCCGGTGGAGAGGTGGGGTTTTGGAGCTGTGGCATCAGTTTACTTCGGAAGAAGGCTGGGTGTGCAATTTATTTTAAAGTGTTAAACCTCCACGAAATTAAAAGGGTGATTTCTTTGAAAAAAAAATAATTTTATAAACTGAAAATAACAAGAAATGTGGTTATAAAAAAGAAATAGTAAAGTAGTTCAAGAGGAAAAGGGAGAAAGGGAGAAAAAAAAAAGAAAAAACAAAGAAAAAAAACATAAAAAAAAAACAAAAAAAGAATGCAATGGGAGAGGAAAAATGAAATATAAGATCGACAGAAAAAGAACATAGGAAACATAAAAAAAATAAATAAACACGGGAGAATAAAAACAGAGGGGGGGGAGAGAATATGGGGGATATTGGATGGTAGGGGCGAAGAGGAGAGGAAAGAGGGAGAAACAACCCTTTTTTGGGGTGCGTCACTGGGTCGGCTGGCTTTGTCTGTGGCAGCAGACTGTGGTCGCCTGATAGTTTTGGCTTTGCTTGGCACTGGGCGTCCTGGCGCGGCGCGGGCCCGGGGAGCACGGCGCCGAGGCCCAGTTTCTCTCTTTCAAGCTGTAAGGGCAGGGTCTTTCTGTGCGCATGGGATAGTGTTCACTGAACCGCGGCACTGGAACAGGCAGAATAAAAAGGGGGCAAAAAGGAGGGACTGATGTCTCCGTCCACTTTCCATTTGTGCAACAGATTAGAGCTCCACCAAGGCTGATTGCAGCTGCTTGTCCCGCCTCCCGTTTCGTGTTGTTTGCGCCACGCGCAGCGGTTGTCTGTCTGGTGCAATCTGTGTGTGACCATCGCGAAACGAATGTGATTGCCCTGTTATCTGACATGTGCCATGTGAACGACGGAAAAAGTCGTGTCGTTTGATCCTGGAATAAGACGTAGTTTCGGCTAGCGGTTTAGTCGAACATTTCGACGTGAGCAATCATAACATTTCTAAACTATTTTCCTCACAAAAATGTACCTGCACGGTTCGGGAACACGTTGTGGTTCGTGGTACTAACAAGCAGAGAAAGTTGAATTTGTGGCTACAACAGCGATTTGTAGAACTGCTCCTCGGTCTGAGTGATGGGCTGCAGGGATGCAGCTGTGACCGCTGATGTTCTTTACCTAAAAAGCTGGTAAAACGTGGAGCAGCGTGAACATCTCGCATGTAAATAAATGCTGTTCCGGGCGAACCGGAAGTTGCTCGCATATTTCCCGCACGGGCTCATGGGGCATCGGAATAAGGTGGACATCCTCTGCTGATGCTTTCCTCATCCATCCATCTGATCATTATTGATCTATGCTGTTTCTCCTTCTCTGTTTGAGATTTTTTCTTCTCCTCAACTGTATCACATTGTTTATTCGATTGTTTGTAAATGTACACTTTTAATAAAAGAAAAAAAAAGATATTCATGTCTGGCGAGGTTGGTGACTGTCCTGCGTCGCTGGTAAAGAACATGAAAAAAGCAGAAAGAAAAGACTCTTTAGAAAGAATTTAATAAGTAGCTTAAATACGATGTGTAAAAGTGTTTTCATGAAATATGTGTGAAAACTATCTGAGCATTTACAGAGAAAAACATCTTAAATCGGGTAGACTGAGTACGGTTGATACACGGCCATTACTTGCACGTGCAGCGAGCTTTTGCTGTGATTTTTGGTGTGCGCATGCATATTAGCATCATTTTTGAGCGTGGGAAAATTCAGCTTTGTGTGAAGCTCCGCGACAAAAATATTCAAAAAAGTAGTTTTCTACAGGTCAGATTTTGATTTTACCACGTTGCTCTGAATATCTTCCTCCCTTTACGTTACTTTTAAACCTAACCTCTATATCTGCAAATGTTATTTTGTGCACTAAAAACAGATATTTCATGACATCGTAGCATGTCAGGTCTTCACATAATTCAGTGAAATGTGCGAGGTGGTCATCAGATGCAGAATGCTGTTTGCACGCTTTGCAGGATTGTTATATTTTAAGACGTTATTTCTAAAACATCTAACTCATCTAAAGCCAAGTAAAAACATTTAAAAGAAATTCAAATATTTAATATCTTCAATTCAATATATTTAATACTTAACATAGAAAAAGAAAAAACAGAGAAAAAAGGAGAAAAAAAATAAAAAAGAAGAAATTTCCAAAATAATTAAGTCTATATTCTAACTTCAAATTTTTGCTTAAAGTTTACAAAATTGGTGAATTAATAATTGAATTTCACCACTTTTAGTCAAATCTACTCAGTATCATTGTCAACAGGCAGCAGTCAAAACAAATACCGTAAAGATCTCAGCCAAAACTAATCGAGCTGCGTGCAAAGAAATGACTGCTTAAAAATAGTAATTCCCCTTAAGCAAGTTTTTGAAGCGGCACTTTGCTGCTACGCTGCGTTTCGCCCCGAGCAGGCTCAACCGGTGTTTTAATACAAGTTGGGAGGGAAGAAAGCGGAACTGATGGGCTTAACCCAGAGCACAACAAAACCTCAAGAATGTGCGAGTGTATAAATAACCAGCCAATACGGAAATACCAACAGCTTTACTGCTTTTAACACAAAATACCATTTTAATTCGTGAAAAAATAGAAGTTTTCACCTGTTTTTGTCTCAATTTTTTAAATGCAGGACATTCATATGAGTTCAGCATCCAGGTTTATTATCTAACAAACCGATGGATGAAATCCAGTCATCTTTCAGGGTGAAACTCACCAGCAGCAGAGTTTCTCTCATCATTGCAACATCCAATGTTTGCTCATGTTGTCAGAGACACAAAGGTTTGAGCAGAGCTGCAGTGGATGGTAAGGTAGGAAGGTTACGCGTATCCTCAGAACCACCCATGTAAGTCACATTTTACAACATAACAGGATCATTTTCATGCTAAAAACTTCATTAGTAATTCTGATGAAGTTGAGTGATGATTAAAAGTCAGAGAGGAAGTTTAAGGTCATAACTTCAGTTTATAATTGTAATTTTAGAGGATCTGTTACCCCGTTTCCCATCACCACTGATGCTGGGATTTTTACCACAAGACTTCAAATAATCCAAAATAAAATAACTAGATGCACGATAATGGAATTTTCGCCAATATCCGATATTTTAAAACTCACGTGGCCGATAACCAATATTGATACCGATATTAAAGCTGGCAATAAAATAAGCAGTCATTGCAAAAAGCAGTCTTGTTAACCATTTGACACTTTAAGAAATAGGAGTGGGAAAAAAACATTGATACACTGAAATATCGCAATATTTTCATATGCCAATATCAAATCGATATTTAAAAATGTGGCATCGATCGATTTTACTTACAAAATGATGTGTGATTGCATCATTCTGTTAAAAAAACCTCACGATATTTTGTGATTTCTGGTGAGATTTCGCAACAGAATGATGAAATATCGCGAGATTTCATTCGTAAAATAGGCAGATACCGTGTTTTCAAATGTCAATGACATCAGCATATGAAAATATCGCAAAAGTTTTGTGAATTCTGGTGAGATTTCGTAACAGAACGGTGAAATATCACAAAATTTCATTGATAGAATAGATCGATATTGCGTTTTCAAATGTCAATATGATATCAGCATATGCACATATTGCGATCATTTCGGTGTACAAAATCCCCCCCCCCCCCCCCCCCACACACACACACACACGTTTTTCTATCCCCGTGGGGTACATCCATTGACATAATGCATTCCCTAGCCCCTTACCAACCCCCCCTAAACCTAACCCTTGTCCTAATCTTAACGAAAACCTAATGGTAACTTAAACCTAATCTTTACCCTCAAAACGGGGTTTGGACCCATGGGGACCAGGAAAATGTCCCCACGAGGGCAAGACGTCCCCACAGTGATGGTAAAAATCTGGAACATGGTCCCCACAATGTTGCAAAAACACACACACACACACACACTAGTCCTTATAAGTTTTAAAGTCTGTAAAACAGAAGTTTTTTACGGGGCGGATTATTTCGTGCATCCTTAAAAATAACGCATACAGAAAATCACAAGCTTAGTCAAGTCTTCATAAACTGCTACTGACTCGTCTTTCCAGAAAATCTGTCACAAAAACCGAAACTGCACGTTTGTGGAAGCAGAAGCAGGGAGGCAGCGATGCTGCTGCGAATGTTTCAATCTCTGGCAGGAATAGTTGTTAAAACAGTCACGTTCCTCAGTAAGATATCCGTGGAGAGCTCCGTCGGTGAGTTTTTAGCTTCTGTGCTTCCGGGTCCAGAATTCTGGCCTTTTCCGTCATCTCTGCAACAAATAACACCCGCACCAGCCAGCTGTAAAGGTGGAGGCTTTTCCAAATGAAACCTGGTGGACACGGAGGCACACATCCTGGAGACAGCCCCTCCATTTCTAACCAGTAACACCACTGCATTAAGAATGAATCAATTATTTATGTCAGCACTGGTCAGCTTCAACAAAATGGCCTCATCCCCCCCGACATCCCAGCCGCCGTTATACAGCAAGCTGGAGAGGAGACGGATGACGTGATGTAAACCAGAGCAATAGGGGATTATCACGCTTCCGCGTTCCGGTTCCCGGAAGTTGAAACATTTGGCACTTCCTCTTCCGGGCCATGTTAACGACAGCCGTTCCTGCTCTGTTATACTGTTTAAATCGGATAAACTCCAAACATACTTAAGTTTTCATTCTAGACTGAAGTGATACTGGATCAAAAGCTGGATCAAAGCGATCGATTCGCCGCGGTGAAGGACCGAACTTTATGATAAAACGACACACGTTTGTTTGTGGCTGGCAGACTGCGCAGTCGTGTTAGCAGGTTAGCATTAGCCAGCTCGATAACATGCCTAACTTTGTGCGGCTGAAAACACACAAGCATCTGAAAGCGTCTCCTTTCTTGGCAGTCCCCAGTTGTTCCACTGGAATCGGGGGGTACAGACCCGATTTTCAGATGTTTGTGTGTTTTAAGACGCACAATGTTAAGCACGTCAGTAAACGCTAGCTGGCTAATGCTAGCATGCTGTGAAGTGCCGGTGTTGTGCCCCACCGGGGACAAACAAACGTGTGTTTTATTATAAAGTTCGGTCCTTCACCGCGGCAAATCGATCGCTTTGATCCAGCTTTTGATCCAGTATCACTTCAGTCTAGAATGAAAACTTAAATATGTTTGGAGTTTATCCGATTTAAACAGTTTAACAGAGCAGGAACGGCTGTCGTTAACATGGCCCGGAAGAGGAAGTGTCAAAAGCCGGCAACTTCCGGTAAGCGTGATAATCCCCTATTCAGCAGTTTGTGGTGGTTTCCTGGAAACTGAGTCTGAATAAACCAAAATCAGTATAGAAGCTGTCGTGCTCGACTTAAAGAAGCGTAAGTTACCCTGATTGGGAAAACCAGAGGTTTTTTAAATGTTTTTTATAGTTTAACTATAAACTGAAACTGAAGGAACAAGAACGTCTGATCCCAGAATAATGCTGCTTTGTATAAAACTTCCAAATCTTAAAGGGACATTGTGTAATCGGGAGCAGCTCCCTCGTACTTTTCATGCTGCATTCGCGTGAAACCGGGCAGACCGACGACATCCGCTGCATGTAAAGTTATCACCGGCCTCTATGTGAAGACGTGGTCCGTCAGTTACAGTGACATCAGTCCACATCTGTTCGGTTGTCATGGCGATGTCGTATTGTTTTCCCTGACCCATGTTTTACCGTCTTTCGCTCGGCTTCATTGATTAAAATGACATCTGGTTTGTTACCGACGGCCGTCTGCCCGACTGCACGTGAACGCAGCATCAGTGAGACGCTGGTTTCTCCCACTGCAGCGCGGTGACTTTTCAAAGGCATTACCTCGAACTGAGCTGAAAACTCCGGTGTGTCCGGTGAGTTTCTGTGTTTTCCTGCCGTCACGCTTCTCCCGAACGCAAAAACATGGCGATACGACATGGCAGCCCCCACCGAGCCGCCCCGCTCGATGTGTAAATGAATGATACGAACGGCGAATTTAGAACTTAGAGGAGCACTTCAGTTTGTTGATGGGAGTGATTACTGATTAATGAAAAAACACTTTTGAACCAAATAATCAGTTTTTGTGAATAAAACACAGAAGAACTTACAGAATGTCCTTTTAAAGCGACCTGTGGTGGCTTGTAGGTATCTGATCTGTACGCTGCAAATCTACAGTCTGACTCCAGAGCTGCATCATCATGCCAGCTGTATCCGATGCAGACCGAAGCTGCTGCTGCAGTCGCGTCTCACACGTCTGCGTTGGACCACCGATTCAAATCGGTGAATCTCTTCATCCCTGTTGTGGATCCCAAACAGAGTCAGAGCTGGTTGGGAGGCAGGGAGATGGGGGGGGGGTTAATATTGTGGCTCATCAGCGCTCCCTCCTTTCATCACTCATGAACACAGACGTATTAGCTTCATCATGTTCATTAACAGAAAATAGATAATACTCCTCTGCAAATAGACGTGGACGCTCATCAAACACTCCGGCCATTAACGGGAGGGAGGGTCGTTTGATTTATTTACCTGCGAAGCCGCATCAGTCCCGACAAGCACGCCGATTTTATACCCACAAGCTCTTTGACAGGTATTGATGATGGAGATTATGGTGTGGAAACACTGGTTTCTCACTCAGACGGAAAAGTCTGGCCTTTAAATGAAGGTGCCGCTCTAAATGCCAGACAGGATAGCACGGATTACTCGCACCAGATATATGCTCTGCGATTAAAAATCTAATTGCCAGCAGCCCAAGGTGAAAGAAAGCATGGCTGAATAATGTCGCAAAATAGAGAATATTTCTCACTTTGACAGCATCCACTTTGGAGTTAAAATACTATTGCAACACTTTTATGAGGGTGGAAGTGAAAAGGTCACTCTCTATGTATGAGCATACATTTACCCACATGGAGCCTGCAGCACTAATGTGTGTTCACGAATATCTGACACCAACAGCAGAGAAGACATGCAAATTAGCATCCGGAGAAGAACAAAGGCTTTTTTAATCCTTAAAACAATAAAAAAGGTTTAATATTACGTGTTCGTGTGACAGTTGGTGTATGAAACCTGAATGAAAGCGACTGCTCCAACGTTACGCTGTTCAGTTACACGAACAGAGGCACCGGATTTCAGCATCCCGCCTTATCGATTGATTTTCCTGCAGTTCTTCTCTGGCTTTCCCGTTTCATTGCTACTTTCACTTTGCTGAGCACGCACTGAGGTCAAGCCAGTTTATCTGCTCTACAGTAAAGGCTAAATACATTTACTATGACACATGCATCAATGCATCCTCTCTGCTCGCCTCAGTTTGACTGTCCCCCATCACTCCATCTAACGCCCCCATCATCTCCCCCACCGACTCTTTCTTACACCAATCTATTAGCTGTCACAGCAAATGTAAGCCATTTGGCAGACATGACAATCAATACACATTTTGATAGGCACAACCTTGAGTTTACAGCAGATCGTGCTGGAAAGATGAAGTTTGGGCTGCTGTGACCCCATTTCAGGCATCTGATGTTCCTGCACGATGCAGCAACTTATATTCATGCACGTCTATTTAAAGTTTGCCAACAAATATGCAGAAATCTGTGGGGTCACGTACACTATACTGCCAAAAGTACATGCTCACCCATGCAAATGATGGAATCAGGTGTTCCATCACTTCCACGGCCACAGGTGTATAAATGAAGCAGCTCGGCATGCAGACTGTTTCCACAGACGTTTGTGACAGAATGGGTCGCTCAGGAGCTCCGTGAAATGACCTGTGGCTAAGCCACGCCCCCTCCACTCACTCTGAGACACTCAGGCGCTGTGACGTCTCGGGAGATGACAGCTGTCAACACGGACAGCAGACGCGTGATCAGACAGAGACCGTGACAAATGAAAGACATTTAAAAAAACATCGTTCACGTGTGTGACGTCAACGCGCACGACGTGAGCATGACGGAGCAGGTCCTCCATCAGTTCTGCGTTTCAGACCGTGCTGACGAGAACGCAGCGGCGTCGCGTCTTCAGGAATTCCACTTTGGAGCAAATCTGCAGATTTTTGTGTCTTCAACCCAGAATAACGCCGTTTCCATCGTCCTCGTGTGTGAACGGCTCGTCCAGCAGCACTAGCTACGTTTACACGGACGATCATTCATCGATCCGACTGAAATCTTCCGATCAGAGCTCCCAGCTGACGTGCTTACATGGACGGGTGGAAAAGCCATCCCATTGGTTGTACTTACTTGATGGACATATAAGTTCATAATGCTTTTGACATGTGCAATGGCTCCGAGTTTGTAAGAAGAGGGGGTTTATTTTTATAGTTTAAATAGCCGCTTTCGGACTGCAGGAACCTTCTGGAGTTCCCAGAACCTTTTCGGCCGTTTTATGCACATTCAGACACACAGGAACTCGGAACCTCGGACCTCAGTTCCTAGAACCTTTTTAGCTCCTACTCCGAGGCAGGATCTTTTCAGGGTCCCATAGGAACTGAAATACGTAGGTGTGTGGTGATTGGTAGAACTGGTAAGCCCCGCCCCTTGCGTGACCTCCGCTTCTTCCAGCCGCCATATTTAAAAAGTCCCACAGCTGTTTACCTGTTTACCGAGATCGTAATAACGACAAGAACTATTCCAACAGGAGCGTACCAATTCATGATTAAATCCATCATAATGGTGCACGTCCCGAATCGATAACGATTTAGAAATGTCCAAAAGCAGTTATTTTCATATTAATTTAATGACCAAACACAGCTGAAAGTACAGCAGTAGAATCTGCGGCTGCCGCCCCGACACTTTGGTGGACGGACCGTCCATGAAAGTGTCCGGCCGCACTTCAAAAGGTTAACAAGGGAAAGGCTTTGAATAAAAGAGATGAGAAACCTCGGCTTTGTATCAGATGATCTGGGGCATAAATGTGTCTGTCGCAACGATTGCGTCACACCTGGTTCCTAACGAGGTCCTCCCTCATGTGCGAGCGCAGACTGATGGCGAAGGTAGTTCTGATGACTAAACTCGGGAGGCGTCGTTACAGGAACTGCGTTCTTAGAACCTCTCTGTCCGAATGCACCTAAGATCAGGTACAGATAATGAGGGGGGAGGGGAGGGGGGAGGGAGGGGGGATACCGTGTCCTGCCTGGCTTGGCCGGGTCTTTGTTTTCCATTAGTCAGAGTTATAGCCCCTCAGGCACTCTGAGAGCACTTAAGGTTGGTGATAAATACACACAGCCACTAAAACAAAGCTGAGTGACAATTCAGGGACAACATCCCCCCCCCCCCAGCAGTGCCGGCTCATCTCCAGCAGCCTGATCTACAACACTCACTGACTTCATAGAGACGGTACAGATATTGCTTTTTATTTCTGCAGTGGCACAGCGGGGGTCAGACTCCCAGCTAAAGGGTCCTCAGATCCAAAGCTGGGCTTTTGTGGGAAAACTGTGACTGATGGTTACGTAATGACAAATCAAACCAGCCCCTGAAGTCATGAAGCATCATTTCGGTAAAGTCTGGGATACACGGTGCGATTTATTCAATCGTTGCTCGCAGATCCAACACAAACTGTGCAAATCAGTCGCAGAGTTCAGAAGTTCACAGCTTGCGATGTTTGTCCTCGTACTGTACGAACCGACGCTTGGATGCGATCTGACTACTCAATTCAATATCAATTTTTGATTTATTGAGCTTTATTGGCATGAATGTAGATTTGCAATATTGCCAAAGCTATTACATTTCCAGAAATACAATCAGAAAAATCAAGTCCAATGAGAAAAATCACATCACAATGTTGCTAATTTTGCTACTCACACTGTACGTCCTCAAGGACACGTTGGGGTCTTGAACAATCCCGACACACAACGCAATAGATACAGCTAGTCGTAGAAGAAGAAGAAGAAGAAGAAGAAAACGGAGAAGAAGAAGATGAAGAAGAAAATAACGGCAGCAGCAGTATGCTATCACCAAAACTGAGGTTGTTTTTAAATGTGCTTTATAAATAAATTCGACTTGAATTTGACAAAAAACCGCGCTGCCTTTGTGACTTTCGTTCTTTGTGAAGAATTTGCCAAAAATAAAAGACGACGTCGCGTGTTGATGAGGGATTGTCTGAGCAGACGTTGGCTCTTCGGTCTGCCGGTTTTACAACAAGATCTTCGTCCAAATGGCAAACCGGGTCTCCATGCTGCCTCTGGCTTACTTCCATCTTGCGACTCACGGTTTCTGATGGGGGGCTCGTCGTGAGGTGCCGATCGCCTCTCGTGACCCCCTCGTATACTGCACGATGCACGATGTGGCCAAGAGTCGGCCCGATCCCCAAAGTTGTTGCACAACTGGAAAATCAGCTCAAAAACGGGCAAAAATCGCACCGTGTATGCCGGGATTTAGTGATCTACTGAAAAAGCCAATAATCAACGGCACAAATGGGGGCAGATCTGCTTTAATAGGGAGTCTAGACGTGGATCCAGTTTCTGTTCGGGGAGCATTTCCGTTTGTAAATCTGTTTTCCTAAGCAAGTGCTACCAGAGTGCTCGTCTCTGACTGTGTTCAGTCATCAGCAGTGAGGCAATGAGCATTTAGTTCAGAGGCAAAAAGCATAATCTCACATTACACAGCTGCTTTTCCACTCAGACCGGAGGTATCAAGCTCCCACAGAAGCCCGGAGAGACCGCCTGCAAGGATGGAGGGATGCACCAAAATAAGGCAGCTCAATGGAAAGAGGAGGATGTGAGGGAGGACAGTCCTGATGTGTGTTTAGCATCCAACAGGTGCAACCAGGTGATGGACTGGAGCAAGTAGAAAGGAAAGAAACGGGGGGGGGGGGAGTCTGGTGCTGAGAGGGCTAATATTTGTTTTTGGTCGGGGAGAATTCAGGCGCCCCCACTTCAGTGAACAAGCAATCAAACGGTGGAAAACATCCCTTTTGTTGACATAAAGCATAATTGCACCGCAGCCTCCAATCCAATATGTGATATACGAGCAGCAGCAGCAGCAACGGGGAAAATGAAAGATGCAGCGTTGAGACGCAGGAGCGAAAAATCACAGATGCTCCGCTGTGTGGCTCTGAAGTCGCTCATATGACACTTTATTTATTCTAACTGTGATCTGAGTGAATATATTTACTGTGATGTACAACAATGAAAGTACTGATACTTAGAACAGCCTCCTGTATCATATAGCAGTAATACCAGTACGCTGTAGCTGCCCAGCGTTCTGGTGCTTCGTCTAAATATGAACAGATGTTAACTGGAAAGCAAATATGATTATTTACACTGAAAACAGCTGTTAGAAACTTCCCAAACACCCTTAAAATTGATCATGTTCGGCTGAACAATTAATCAAATTTTGATCGTGATTTCACGATTGATCCTGAAGTGAACAGACTGGTGGAGTTATAGGAAGCAAACTGCAGGGATGCATGTAGACGTGTATTCATTATTATTGCTATTATTTTATTCTCATTTTACTTGTTTCTAGTTTATTTCCAGCTGTGTTTTTTAAGTTATATTTGAGGTTGAGTTTTGGTTAGGGGTGCACCGATTGCAGTTTTCTGGCCGATCACCGATCGCCGATCTTTAAGAAATCTGACCCACCGATACCGATTTTTGCCAATATCAATTTCTCTTGAAAATTGACAGCAAACATCTTCAATGTACCAATTTTGTTTTATTAACAAACAATACCTGTAGTACAATGAAAACTAGTTTTAACTGCACAAGCTACTGTTCTTAAATATAAATGAAACATTGCAAGCATTGCTGCCTAAACTACAAAAATATAATTTCCGTTCCTTCAGTCTCATTTTTCACATTATTAAACACAAAACTAGCTCAGCTGGTTGCATTTCAAACTGGCTTTGAGCCTCTTACGAAAAATAAAGTTCACAACAATATTTTGCTTATTTTGCAATGCATATAATAAGGTTTAAGTAATAAATAAAATAAGCTACAAGACAAACTAACAAAACTTAAACCATCAAAAGTAAATTTAGCGGAAGTAAATACGATCGGTAGATAAGATCAGTTTTACATTTATTGATCGGCCAATCCCCGAAAATTAAGGAAATCGGAGCCGATCAATCGGTGCACCCCTAGTTTTGGTGGATCAATATCAGTCAGATTTCTATATCAGTCAAAATAATCCTGATTATTTTTTTTCCCATAATCGTCCAGCCATCATGTTGACTGTGAAATAGGGCTGGGCGATAATTCGGTACGGATAAATATCTATGGAAAAGGCCTGCGACAGATAAAAAAGCCTCGCCCTCGATAGGAGGTTCGTTTTTCATTCCAGCCTGTCATGTAGCCTAAAACTACAGTCATTACTCGCTCCTAACCAATCACAATGGCAGAGCCAGACAAGCCCCGCCCCCTCTCAAACCACAACACGAGCACGGGAAGAAGCGCCACCGCATGGACGGAGCAAAGCCTTCATATGACAGAGGAGGAAATCGTTCCAGGAAAAAACGTGTTTCTCCGTCACTGACTGACGTCCACATCAGCTGTTTTATCATCATCATCATCATCACCATGTTCAGGATGCCGAGAATAACATGATTTAACACAAAAACTCCACAGTGTAATAATGCTCTTATACACACACACACACACATATACACACACACAAACACATACTGTCAAATACCGTAAAACAGATTTTTTTAAAAAAGCGTGATATGGGAAATTTGCCGTACAGTCTCGCTCTAGTTGAAACACAGAATAGGGGATTATCAGGCTTCCGCGTTCCGGTTTCCGGAAGTTGAAACATCTGAAGCTTCCTCTTCCGGGCCAGGAATGGCTCAATGTTGCTGCTCTGTTGCATTGTGTACATCTAATAAACATCGCCAGCCGTACCGAAGTTTTCATGGATTCCCGACTGAAAAGACACGAAGGAAGAAGTGGATGAAAGCGATTTGTCGGAGTGAAGGACCGAAATTTAAAATAGAACAAGGTTGCACGTATGTCTGTAGTCAGCACTTCAATGATGCAGACTACACTACAGCTAGCGTTAGCAAGCTCGCGTTAGCTGACGTTACCAACTTTTCGCTCGTGAAAACATACAAGCGTCTGAAAATCGGGTCTGTACCCCCCCGTTTCCAGTGGAACAACTGGGGACTGCCAAGAAAGGAGACGCTTTCAGATGCTTGTGTGTTTTCAGCCGCACAAAGTTAGGCACGTCATCGAGCTGGCTAATGCTAACCTGCTAACACGACCGCGCAGTCTGCCGGCCACAAACAAACGTGTGTCGTTTTATTATAAAGTTCGGTCCTTCACCGCGGCGAATCGGTCGTTTTAATCCACTTCTTCCTCAGCATCACTTCAGTCTGGAATAAAAACTTGGCATTGGCGTTTATCCGATTTACAAAGTTTAACAGAGTAGTAGCTGGCGGACTACTGTTAGCAGGTTAGCATTAGCCAGCTCGATAACGTGCCTAACTTTGTGCGGCTGAAAACACACAAGCATCTGAAAGCGTCTCCTTTCTTGGCAGTCCCCAGTTGTTCCACTGGAAACGGGGGGGTACAGACCCGATTTTCAGATGTTTGTGTGTTTTAAGACGCACAATGTTAAGCACGTCAGTAAACGCTAGCTGGCTAATGCTAGCATGCTGTGAAGTGCCGGTGTTGTGCCCCACCGGGGACAAACAAACGTGTGTTTTATTATAAAGTTCGGTCCTTCACCGCGGCGAATCGATCGCTTTGATCCAGCTTTTGATCCAGTATCACTTCAGTCTAGAATGAAAACTTAAGTATGTTTGGAGTTTATCCGATTTAAACAGTATAACAGAGCAGGAACGGCTGTCGTTAACATGGCCCGGAAGAGGAAGTGCCAAAATCCGGGAACTTCCGGTAAGCGTGATAATCCCCTATTGTGCCATTTTGGACCCAAACCAGGTGGTAGAGATGGTTCAGATCGGCTTATTTCCACAAATTGCCAATAAAATTAATGACAGTCACTGAAAAATGGGCTCTACCAAACCGCGGTGCAGACGGCTGAAGGCTTACGTCTGGAGTCAACATAATTTACTGCTGCAAGACATTATTTCAGAGCTTCTGAAGGAAGAATTACAGCCAATAAGGCTTCTTCAATGCTGGACTGTTTTAAATATAAATGACAGAAATACAATCTAGGCTTTTGTTTCTCTATTGTTCCATCAAACGGGGAAATAAAACAGCGTCTGACTTTAATGAACTCCATCAATCTTTTTTCTTCCAGCCATCATTTTGCTTTTATTCTGAATTCTTGACGGCCTCAAGATGAGCTCTTTGAATTAATCAGCGATCCACCTCTGGATGTTTACTAATGATTTATGCTGTATAGCAGAGCCAGCAGTGGTTTCCAGCTCCATCTGATGAATTAGTGGCTCAGGTGCTATAAATAACTGCGGCCATGTGGTTTAATGACAGCTGCTCTGGTGCAGCTGGAGATCCACGGCAGCGTCGCAGGTCTGCCTCGTCTCTGCAGCTCATCCAATGACACGATGAGCCACCGCTGAGCAAACACGCGTGTTTCTGCAGTTCACCGCCGGAGTGGAAATGAGACACCAGCCCGCTATGATTCAGATTAATACTGAATATTAACGTTCCAGAATGTTTTCATCACATAACCAGGAAAACAAAATGCTGATCATTTACAACATGTCGGGAAAATGACGATCAAATCTTTCTTTCCATTTAAGACATCTTTAAATCATCACATTTGTTCATTCATAACCCCAAATCCCAAAGATTGTTGAGTAGAAAAGCCTCAGGTGGGAGTGAAACATCAGAAATTCAATGTTTTTCCCTTTAAAAACACTTAAGACTTTATTAAAAAATATTTTTTAACATTGAAATGAAACATGCAGTTAAATACTTTAGTTTATCTGATCTAACGACTGATGCCGTGTTGAGGTAAAAGAGCAAAGCAGATTTTCCTCATACGTGTTCATGCACATCATCTTGTACATGCTTGGTAATCTACTGAGGCTGCTTTCACTCAGCAAAGCTTACATAAGCACTCGCTTCTGCTCCTTCTGATAAAACAGCAGGAAAATAAGCCTTCACATCAGAAACGCTGCCACACAAACCACCACTGTACGGAAACATAACGGTCCTCATCTGTTCATCCCATTTAGCCATTTGAAGTTAAATGAAAATGAAATTTAAATTAAATTAAATGAAAAATACTTTATTTATCCCAGAAGGGAAATTCAATATTGTAAAGATTTTTTTGTTTGTTTAAGAATATAACATTTATATGAAATATTTTTTATTATTATTATAATTATATTATCAGTCAGTCAGTCATTTTCTGTACCGCTTATCCAGTTCAGGGTCGCGGGGGTTGCTGGAGTCTTTCCCAGCTATTATCAGGCGAGAGGCAGGTACACCCTGGACAGGTCACCAGTCTGTCGCAGGGCCAACATGGAGAGACAGACAACCATTGACACTCACATTCATTCCTAGGGACAATTTAGAGTGATCAATTAACCTAACATCATGTCTTTGGATTGTGGGAGGAAGCCGGAGAACCCGGAGAGAACCCACGCATACACGGGGAGAACATGCAAACTCCACACAGGAAGGCCACAGTTGGAATTGTTCAAACCCCCTCCCCAGCCGGGAATTGAACTAGCGACCTTCTTACTGTGAGGCTGCGGTGCTAACCACCACACCACCGTGCAGCCCATAATTATATCATATTATAATAATTAGACTTATAAATTATAAAATTTTATTTTATTATAATTATATTATGTTATAATAAAATAAAATTTTATAATTTATAAGTCTAATTTATTATATTATAATTTATTATTTTTATTATAAATTATAATAAATATAATTTTTTCTATTTATTTCTGTTCTATATCATCACTACATTTTCATTTTTTATTGTTTCAACTTCCTTTTCAATTGTCATTTATTTTCATTGAATTATTTTCGTGATGCACGATAGGAAATTAGTCCGATACCGATAACTGATTATTTTTTGCTTCAAATGGCCGATACGGATATTAAAGCTGAAAGTGATGATATTCATTGCTGGTGTAAAATTAGAAAAATACCACCAAATATCGCTTTTATATCAGTTAATCGTATTTATAACTTTACAATTTGACATTTCTGTTAGGGGTGGGAAAAAATATTGATACACTGAAATATCCCAATATTTTCATATGCCAATATCAATTTGATATTTAAAAGCGTGGTATCGATCTATTTTACTTAGAATATGTCGCGATATCTCATCGTTCTGTTACAAACTGTCGCGATATTTCGTGAATTCTCACAAGATTTTGTTAGTAAAATAGATTGATACCGTATTTTAAATGTCGATATGATATCAGCATATGAAAAGTTTGCGATATTTCAGTGTGTCGATATTTTTTCCCAGCCCTAATTTCTGTATCTAATTTCAGGGAGATTTCTGAGATCTGGCTGCAGACAACAGATGGAAACTGGCGTATTTAGACATTTTTGGATGCCCTGTCCCTATCAAAGAAACAAAATAAAAATATCGACTCAAAGTCGGGTTAATATCGGGTCAATATTGATATTCATTTATGATGCCAATATCGGCGGATACCGATATAGAGCCAATAATATCGTGCATCTACTGAACATATGTAGCAACAGAGGTAAATATGCTGGATTATAGTCAGATTATTTTACCTTCGTTTACCAAACAAGATGCTGCGACAAAAACACGAAACACCTGAACTATGATGACACAGAAGCAGCGACCGAGCCACGCCTTCTCTGATTGGTGGATCGTGTTTCTGGATGGGAATATTTTCAGAAAGTCAACGCTCCCGTTGACTTGACATTAATTTGATTAAAGCTATCACCGTGCGAATTTTTCGGACAAAATATTCGTAGCAGCTGCGTAAAGTAAAGAGGTGAAAAGATGAAGCATCAACACGCCGAACATGTCGATACCAGAACGGCCGTAGTGGCACGAACGATGCAGGAGGGCGAACTCAACTGAAACACATTCAGTTATAATCTCTTAATTTTAAAAGAAATTTAACTTATTTTTGTTTAATTTCTTCATCAATATAATTTATTGTTTAAATTTTTTTTCCAGTACTTCTGTTCTCAACTTTTACTTATATTTAACATTACCCTTGCATTTCAAGATATAAAATTGAACTGTACAATCATGTGATTTTCTTTAAAGGGACCAAAAGTATCGGTATCTGTATCGTCCATCCCTAGATTAGCGTTCCATCCTGATTCAACGGATGCTTATTGTCATGCGGGCGGTGAGATATCGGTAATAAACCGCCTCAAGATAAACACGCGACTCTGTTGTGTTATTAGAAATGAAGAATTAAAAGATGTCGTGCAAGATGATCATTATTAGTTAGGGATGCATGATATTGGAAGTTTGGCCGATATCCGATATGCCGATAGTTAACATTTGTGGCCAATAACTAATATCGATACCGATATTAAAGCTGAAAAAAATAAGCAGTCATTGCAAACAGCAGTTTTGTTATCTGTTTCCAGCACTTTAAAAAATAGGGGTGGGAAAAAATATTGATACACTGAAATATCGTAATATTTTCATAAGCCGATATCAAGTCGATATTTAAAACGCAACATCGATCTATTTTACTTACAAAATCTCGCGGGATTTCATCATTCTGTTACAAAATCTCACAATATTTTGTGAACTACCGCGAGATTTTGCAACAGAACAATGAAATATCACAAAATTTTGTTAGTAAAATAGATCGATACCGCATTTTTAAATGTCAATATTAAAACAGCATATGAAAATATCGCAAATTTTTTTGTGAATTCTCATGAGATTTTGTAACAGAATAATGAAATATCACAATTTTTTTTTAGTCAAATAGATTGATGCCGCGTTTTCAAATATCAATATGATATCAGCATATATACAGTAAATATCGCAATATTTCAGTGTTGATATTTTTCCCCAACCCTAGTCTTTGACAGTTTTAAAGTCTGTAAAAAAGAAGTTTATGAAGAAGTTTTGGTTTTTTTTTAGACTTTAGAAACAGCGAGCTTATCGGTTAAATATCGGTTATATATCAGTGGGGTGGTCGATGTCTGACACTTAATTTTTATGGCCGATATAGGCCGATACTGATAAGGGGCCGATTATATCATGCATCCCTATTCTTAGTTTAAAAATTGTGATCAGGTAATGAGAAAATAAGCGTCCGGCGTTGTCAGACGGCAGGCTGGGTGTCGCTGCCTCACACAAGCAGATGAAACGAGACAGAAATGCAGCCCGAACTCTTACGGGGGGTCGAAAGCGTCCCCGCCCCGCCCTGAAAAGAGCTCCTCTGAAGGGCTGTTTCTCTTGCAAATGAAAGCATCTCTCAAAGTCCCAGCGAGAGGAGCAGAGATTGAGCAACAACAGGGTCTGTCACCTCGTCACCCAGGGACCATTCATCAGCCCAGAGCGAGAAACCGGAGGAAAGCGAGCCGGGCATCGAGGAGGAGGAGGAAGAGGAGGAGGAGGAAGGTGGAGGGACATGCAGCTGACAGGTTGCAGCAGCGGCAGGGGAGTAACGGGTCCAGAAGGTCTGGAAAGCCATGAGCTCCACTGAGCCGCGTACACGCACAAATGAACTGCACCGCAAACACACAATCCACGTCAGGCCAAATGCATGTAAGCGCATGCACACTGTCCGCACACCGTTCCCTGATCACCGCCAGGCTTTGTGGGCCGGTTCTGAGCGGCAGAGACCCTGATGGAGACCTTTTCTACAGTCCGAGAACCAGGGGCGTCTCCAGCCTTTAAGGACAACCTGGGCTGAGCCCGGAAATAGGTGCAAATTTGAAAAAAATTAGACGAGCTTTTCTCTCGTCTTCCGCTACGAAAATGTGTTTAAGGAGGCAATAATAGACATAATGGAGCGGATAAATTATCATTTTAATTTAAAAAAATTAAGTAACCACAAAATCAGCAATGAAATGTTGAACATTATGTTGCTAAAACACGTGTTGCACTCATGCAGAACAGTTCCTACAGTATTCACCTTTGTCTTCCCTTTGACTCATCACTGACCCTCCTCATCATCACGTTCTCTTCTCACCTGCTCTTATCTCATTATTTGCTCTTTTTTATTCCTAATTTGTTCTCTTCTCCTTTTCTCCTACTCATTTGTTTTCTTCTCCTCATTTGTTCTCATTTTCTCCTCATTTATCAGTTATAGGTTTCATAAATCAGAAACTGAGCTTTAATTAACCTGCAGTCTCTAAAGAACATCTGAGTCCAGGTTTGAAAAGTCTACGTGTTCTAGTTTTTACACAGGACCTCATTAAATGTTGTCAGTAGAAAATTATTTGAGTGGAATTGCCCTTTAAGCCAAAATGGAAACAGAAGCTGGGAAAGAAGTTGCTGCAAACTTCAGCCTCGTTTTTTATGTTGGGGGGGGTTTTAAGTTGACTTTTTCGTTTTGTTTTTAAGGAGAAAAAAAGCGTCATCACTGTGATTCTACCTTTTACTTTCCTGCTGAAAAGCTGAGGATGTATCTGCTGCTTTCTCTCATATCTTCTGTCTCGTCATCAGCTGATACTTTAATGTGATGCTGCTCTCCTGCACATGCGCACACGGAGCTGACAAACTTACTTTAGCTTCGTCTGGCATCAGATGGGGGGGCTAATCGGACCTCGGACTTCACACACACACACCACACCAACGGGAGCTAGGCTGGACCCGCGCATTCATGGTGCGTTCAAGTGCTGGTAGAAAGCTGGGTCATTTGGATTTTCATCTGCCTTTTTTTCAGGAAAAGGTGGTTAAACAGTGAACTCATACCCGGGGCTAAACTCCAAACATCCGGGGCTAGACTCCGAACATCCGGGGCTGAAGCTGCGGGAAAATCGGCTGGCGACGCCGCTGCCCAGAACAGCAAATGAGGCAACGCTCCGTTCTTCCTTGTTTGTAGGCAGATCAGAGGCAGAAATGAGTCTGCTTGTAAGATCCTTCACTCATTCATCGCAATCCAACGGGAGTGGAGAGAGGCTGGAGCACGTCAGGGAGTTCACATCTGAATGTGAGGAACGTAGGAGCGGAACGATTCACCGGGATTTCAGCTCGGTGCTCCTTCCTTCTAGCAGACATGGGGTCAAAATATGGAGACTCTACACTCTTAGTAACAGAGGTACGAGACGGGAACATTTCTGTACCTGCAGGTACATTTGTAACAAATGTTCTCTCAAAAGTACAATATTGGTCTTTATGAGGCCAGAAGTACCTATATACTAGGAAAAAGGGTCCAAAGTAATAGAAAGTACACATTTGTACCATTTCAACCCTAAGGGTTCTGCAGCATTGAAACATGTACAATAACTATAAATAGCAGTACTTCTAAACAGTAGTATCATTATAGTTGTTGTATTATGAGGGACAGGAGAATTGGATGCGTTTTTATCTAAATGGAGAAGGACTGAAAATAGACAGGAAACATTTAAAAAGCCGAGCAGTTCCACACAAGCATGAAAACACAGAAAACAAATGTATAAATAAGTATATGCTTTGAAATAATGCAGGACGAAAGATTCAATAATTTGAGGATGAAATATTATTTTTGTCTTCCAGACTGTCGGAGGCAGCGTGCATGAATGATGAGGAAAACGTTCCTCCTGCTGCAGACGAAGCAGAGTTTCTGCATGTAAATGGCATAAAACGCTGAACTGTCCTGCACGCATGATGGTTTTAATTGGACAATAAATGTCTCACACGAGACGCCACATCTGCATTGTTTGTTTTTTCCTTCTATGTGAACAGAAACAGAGTCTGAAACATGACGTGGGCTGAAACTGCCCTTTAGAGAGAAAGTTCAGGCTTCACTGACAAATATTTCCATTTGAGTGTTTCATGAAATGTTAACTGCTGCTTGTTTCTGCAGGAGCCTGGATGTAGAAAGAGACACTGAACTCAGCTTTCCAAAGACGATAAACCACAGTTCATTCATGTTTTAACAGGGGGGGGCAATCACTTTTTCACACAGGGCCATGGAGGTTTGGATCCAAATAAAAACCCTCATTTAAAATCTGCATTTTCTGTTCACTTCTTTTATCTTTGTCTAATATTTAAATTTGTTTGATGATCGGAAACATTTAAGTGCGACAAAAATAAATCAAACACGTTTTTACACAACTGTATTTTTTCTGTTTCCTGTGCATGAATTGATGTTTTTTTGTAAAGCTAACGTTTGTGAAAGACTGCAATGTGCACATCGTATGTCTTTTCCGTGCATGCGTGTGCTGTGTTTGCTGGATGTAATAGAGAAGTAGAAAAGGAATAGAAATGGGCTTCAGGAAATTCACAGAACAGGGTTCTTTTGTAAAGCCAGTAAGAAACTGCCGGAATATGTCGACATTGTGTTAATCCAAGGTTGCACGTGTAATACAAGCAGTTCTGTAACCTTGCATAATGCATGGTTTCATGTTTAAACCCTCCTTCAACATAAAATTAACCTGTTTTTCCTCCTTGTCTTTTTTCCTGCTGCAGCTTCGCTGCTTTTCCTGATGTTTTACCGTTAAACACGACAAGTTTATGTGCAGCTCATTGCATCTACACAACAATTCCAACACTGAAAGCACTACAACACTGTTCAGAATACAAGACAGAGATGTCTGATGTCATCAGGCTGCCAAAATTATCAGCCAATACCGGCATTATATTTGATATTGGAAAATATCAGTATCCTTTTGTTTGGACCAATATTTTTACTGATGAGATTTCGCCTGATTTTGTAACAAAAGGAGGTCTCATGGAATTTTGTTGGTAAAATATCGGTTCCATCAGCAGCAGTCCAGCATGTGTAAAAGTCCCTGTTATCCCCAAAGAACTTCATTTCCCAGCATTCCTTTCAGATACATGGTAGTATCTAATACCTGCTAGTATCTGATATATGGTAGTATCTAATACCTGCTAGTATCTGATATATGGTAGTATCTGATACCTGCTAGTATCTGATATATGGTAGTATCTGATACCTGCTAGTATGTGATATATGGTAGTATCTGATACCTGCTAGTATCTGATACCTGCTGAGTTCAGGATATTTTGGGATCTTCGCTCTCAGAGCAGAATATAGTTGTATATCTCAGAATACGAGAGATGCAGCCTCACAGTTGTCTGCAGAGATCGGCATCAGTTGATATCAGAAACTAAGAGTTGGACAATATCGGTATATTAGATATCGGTAAAAAAAAGTCAATGTCAAACATTCCTAATGAAAATCACTAAACAGGTTCACGTTATCCTGATCTATTTCTAACTAGAATTTGTCTCCTACATGAAATTCCTGTTTTATTTCTCCACACAATCAGTGATTCAACGTAGACGTTGCCAAGATGTATAATGCAGCTCAATTTGTGAACACAGACACTGAAAAAATGACACAAAACATGGATGGCAGCAGCTCTTGACTGGTTTTCGGAGTGCGAGGAGCTAGATGAAACAACGCACGGCACAGCGAAGCTGCCATATGAGGAACTGGACCAGAAACAGATCAGATGGGAATGAATAGGACGGGAAAACGCGTGTAGCACACGTTCATCACCATTAACCACAGAAAGGTCAAGAACAACAGTGATGATGAAACGATGCAACTGCAGCTTTGGTCTGCACGACCGAACTGAGCCGAGCATCACCAACAAGTGCTGCTGCCACCATCTGTGAGGCTCGTTTTGGGAAACGGACCTGGTTTGTGAATGAAAAAGCCGGCCCGTGTGATCATATCACATCAAAAAGCTGCTTTCCTGAGTGGAAGCAAAGGCTCCATGTCGCCGCTCGCGGACATGTCGGCGTAGGAGCTAGTTTGCCATCAGCATGAGGAGCCCGTAAAGGCGGGATCCAGACAGACATTAGGAATACTGGCGCTGAACGGTTCCCCTCCCGGTGTCCTGGTCCAGAGCAGATGGCTGCAGATCCACCGAGCCAAACCCTTAATAGAGCCACAGCTGCTGGCAGACAAAGCGAATCTCCCTGCATATGCGGAAAACACAGCACTGCTCTGTTTGCTCCACTGTGAGGGTGTGACAGTCCAACAGCTATGACTCAGACCCGCCGTACTTCTGTTCTTATCAGGGCAATTTGTCCAAATCTGAGGGGGGGGGGACGGCTGACAGGTACGCCTGGTCCCCCGCTCACATCCAGCAGAGAAGCTGGAATTAACAAGCCGGCAGCGAGGTCAGAATGACAGACAACTTTCTGGTGTGCAGGATGAGCTGCTAGCACGCATTTTAGCTTAAAAGCTAAATAGCTGTCATTATAACAGATCGGTGTAATAAGGAGCTTTTTACATTTCCATTATAGTAAAGCATTAGGAGATGCTGTGATTTAATCCTGCTGCAGTTTGGATGATCTTTGTACGTACATTAGTAAATGGAAAAGCAGATGACTTTTTTTTAAACTTCTTTCTGATGTTTTGTGGCTTTTGGTCTGTGACAGCCATTTTATATCATTCCACTATGCTAATTTAGCCACTTATCCCATCCCTAGAGCTTCAAAAAGAAGCATTCTCCACAGATTAACCAGTTAAAGGGAGGTAGACTAAAGTGGTGTTACTGTATGTTCAAATTGGCTTTTTACCGATATACAATATACCGATATTGCCTCTCATTTAAAAAAAAAAAAAAAAAGAATAAAAAGGACTTTTTTACATGCTGGACCGTTGCTCCAACAAAATGTAACGAGATCTGGTGAAATATCAGTATGGAAGAAGCAATACCGATATTTTCTGACATCACCATTCAATGCCAATATCAGTAGGCCAATAAAAACATACATCTCTAGCATTTACTCATCTTGCGAGATTTCATAATGAAACAAGATCTCTCGAGATTTTGTGCATGAAAATGTCAATACTATAAAGCTGATACTGATATCACAGTTTTATGCCAGTATCATTCAATAATATCGGACATCTCTAGTATTGACTCGTCACATCTTAATATTTGACTCTGACAGGAATGCTGGGTAATGAAGCTCTTCCAGAATAACATTCTACAGGCTGGACCAATGGAACAAGATCTCGAAGAAAGCGAGATTTCGTTAGTGAAAATATCAGTACTATAAAACTGATATTTTCCAATATGATATTTAAATGCAGATATCGGCTGAAAAAATAAGTCTCCAGCTTTTACAGTCTGAACTAGGAATGGGCAATATCAATGGCCCCCTATCGGTATCAGCCTATATCAGCCTTAAAACTGAGTATCAGACATTGGCCACCCCACCGTTATTTAACCGATATTTAACCGTTCAGCCTGATGTTTCTAATGTCTAAAAAAAAAAAAACTAAAACAACTTATTCAAAAACTTCTGTTTTACAGACTTTAACACTTCTAAAGAGTAGCGGTGGGAAAAATATCAATACACTGAAATATCACGATATTTTCATATCCTGACATCATACTGACATTTGAAAACGTGGAATCCATCTATTTTACAAACAAAATCTCGTGATATTTCATCGTTCTGTTGAAAAATCTCGCAGGAATTCACAAAATACCGTGAGATTTTGAAAGTTTTGCAAATTTTTGCAAATTTTGCAAAGATTTTGCAAATAAAATAGATTGATGCAGCGTTATTAAATATCGATTTGATATCTGCGATAAAATATCGCAATATTTTAGTGCATCGATATTTTCTCCCACTCCTATTTTCTAAAGTGTTGGAAACAGATAACAAAACTGCTGTTTGCAACGACTGCTTACTTTTTTCAGCTTTAATATCGGTATCGATATCGGTTATTGGCCACATGAGTTTTAAGATATAGGCATATCAGATATCGTCCAAAATTCTGTGCCCAGGCGATGATGGACCACGCAGCTCGTCCCTCCGTTTCTCTGAAGCAGTTTCTGGCTCTGATGACCCGGACAAGAATGAAGGGGGTCCAGAACACGAATGAGTGAGCTTTGTCGGGACAAGAATGAAGGGGGTCCAGAACACGAATGAGTGAGCTTTAGTCGGGACAAGAATGAAGGGGGTTCAGAACACGATTGAGTGAGCTTTAGTCGGGACAAGAATGAAGGGGGTCCAGAACACGAATGAGTGAGCTTTAGTCGGGACAAGAATGAAGGGGGTCCAGAACACGAATGAGTGAGCTTTAGTCGGGACAAGAATGAAGGGGTCCAGAACACGAATGAGTGAGCTTTAGTGGGACAAGAATGAAGGGGGTCCAGAACAGGAATGAGTGAGCTTTAGTCGGGACAAGAATGAAGGGGTCCAGAACACGAATGAGTGAGCTTTAGTCGGGACAAGAATGAAGGGGGTCCAGAACACGAATGAGTGAGCTTTAGTCGGGACAAGAATGAAGGGGGTCCAGAACACGAATGAGTGAGCTTTAGTCGGGACAAGAATGAAGGGGGTCCAGAACACGAATGAGTGAGCTTTAGTCGGGACAAGAATGAAGGGGGTCCAGAACACCAATGAGTGAGCTTTAGTCGGGACAAGAATGAAGGGGGTCCAGAACACCAATGAGTGAGCTTTAGTCGGGACAAGAATGAAGGGGGTCCAGAACACAATGAGTGAGCTTTAGTCGGGACAAGAATGAAGGGGTCCAGAACACGAATGAGTGAGCTTTAGTCGGGACAAGAATGAAGGGGGTCCAGAACACGAATGTGTGAGCTTTAGTCGGGACAAGAATGAAGGGGGTCCAGAACATGAATGAGTGAGCTTTAGTCGGGACAAGAATGAAGGGGTCCAGAACATGAATGAGTGAGCTTTAGTCGGGACAAGAATGAAGGGGGTCCAGAACACGAATGTGTGAGCTTTAGTCGGGACAAGAATGAAGGGGGTCCAGAACACGAATGTGTGAGCTTTAGTCGGGACAAGAATGAAGGGGGTCCAGAACACGAATGAGTGAGTTTTAGTCGGGACAAGAATGAAGGGGGTCCAGAACACCAATGAGTGAGCTTTAGTCGGGACAAGAATGAAGGGGGTCCAGAACACCAATGAGTGAGCTTTAGTCGGGACAAGAATGAAGGGGGTCCAGAACACGAATGAGTGAGCTTTAGTCGGGACAAGAATGAAGGGGGTCCAGAACACAATGAGTGAGCTTTAGTCGGGACAAGAATGAAGGGGGTCCAGAACACGAATGAGTGAGCTTAAGTCGGGACAAGAATGAAGGGGTCCAGAACACGAATGAGTGAGCTTTAGTCGGGACAAGAATGAAGGGGTCCAGAACACGAATGAGTGAGCTTTAGTCGGGACAAGAATGAAGGGGGTCCAGAACACGAATGAGTGAACTTTAGTGGGACAAGAATGAAGGGGGTCCAGAACACGAATGAGTGAGCTTTAGTCGGGACAAGAATGAAGGGGGTCCAGAACACGAATGAGTGAGCTTTAGTCGGGACAAGAATGAAGGGGGTCCAGAACACCAATGAGTGAGCTTTAGTCGGGACAAGAATGAAGGGGGTCCAGAACACCAATGAGTGAGCTTTAGTCGGGACAAGAATGAAGGGGGTCCAGAACACCAATGAGTGAGCTTTTGTCGGGACGAGAATGAAGGGGGTCCAGAACACCAATGAGTGAGCTTTAGTCGGGACAAGAATGAAGGGGGTCCAGAACACGAATGAGTGAGCTTTAGTCGGGACAAGAATGAAGGGGGTCCAGAACACCAATGAGTGAGCTTTAGTCGGGACAAGAATGAAGGGGGTCCAGAACACGAATGAGTGAGCTTTAGTCGGGACAAGAATGAAGGGGGTCCAGAACACGAATGAGTGAGCTTTAGTCGGGACAAGAATGAAGGGGTCCAGAACACGAATGAGTGAGCTTTAGTCGGGACAAAGAATGAAGGGGTTAGAACACGAATGAGTGAGTTTAGTCGGGACAAGAATGAAGGGGGTCCAGAACATGAATGAGTGAGCTTTAGTCGGGACAAGAATGAAGGGGTCCAGAACATGAATGAGTGAGCTTTAGTCGGGACAAGAATGAAGGGGGTCCAGAACACGAATGAGTGAGCTTTAGTCGGGACAAGAATGAAGGGGGTCCAGAACAGAATGAGTGAGCTTTAGTCGGGACAAGAATGAAGGGGGTCCAGAACATGAATGAGTGAGCTTTAGTCGGGACAAGAATGAAGGGGTCCAGAACACGAATGAGTGAGCTTTAGTCGGGACAAGAATGAAGGGGGTCAGAAATGAATGGTGAGTTTAGTCGGGACAAGAATGAAGGGGGTCAGAAATGAATGAGTGGTTTAGTCGGGAAAGAATGAAGGGGGTAGAACAGAATGAGTGAGTTTAGTCGGGACAAGAATGAAGGGGTCAGAACAGATTGAGTGGTTTAGTCGGGGAGAATGAGGGGGCGAGGGGGGGGGGGGGGAGAGGGCTTTGTCGGGAAAGAATGAAGGGTCAGAACAGAATGAGTGAGCTTTAGTCGGGACAAGAATGAAGGGGGTCAGAACACGAATGAGTGAGCTTTAGTCGGGACAAGAATGAAGGGGTTAGAACACGAATGAGTGAGCTTTAGTGGGAAGAGAATGAAGGGGGTCCAGAACACGAATGAGTGAGCTTTAGTCGGGACAAGAATGAAGGGGGTCCAGAACATGAATGAGTGAGCTTTAGTCGGGACAAGAATGAAGGGGGTCCAGAACACGAATGAGTGAGCTTTAGTCGGGACAAGAATGAAGGGGGTCCAGAACACGAATGAGTGAGCTTTAGTCGGGACAAGAATGAAGGGGGTTCAGAACACGAATGAGTGAGCTTTAGTCGGGACAAGAATGAAGGGGTCCAGAACATGAATGAGTGAGCTTTAGTCGGGACAAGAATGAAGGGGGTCCAGAACACGAATGAGTGAGCTTTAGTCGGGACAAGAATGAAGGGGGTCCAGAACACGAATGAGTGAGCTTTAGTCGGGAAGAGAATGAAGGGGTCCAGAACACGAATGAGTGAGCTTTAGTCGGGAAGAGAATGAAGGGGGTCCAGAACACGAATGAGTGAGCTTTAGTCGCAGGCAAGAATGAAGGGGGTCCAGAACACGAATGAGTGAGCTTTAGTCGGGACAAGAATGAAGGGGGTCCAGAACACGAATGAGTGAGCTTTAGTCGGGCCGTTTATCCAATTCTGGGTCAGTAATGTGAAGTGTGACTGCCATCATTACCATCCTGACACCGGGGGCTGTTGCATCTATTGTTCAGCTGTTAAGAGGATGAAAATACTGGCAGCAACAAGCAGAATAACGGCCTCACGCTTATGTGGCTGCAACAACCCGCCAAGCACCCCCCCCCCCACTTTGTTTCATGAGTTATGCTGCTGAATAATGAGCGGAACCATTTTCTGCAGATCATCACTGTTAAGCTGATCTTAGGACCCGTTACACCTCTTCAGATATTCTATATTTACTGTGTGAAATTACTATAATCAGGGTTAACATTCTTTATTTAATTTCAGTTTTAAGAAATGAGCGTGTTTTAGTCTGAGATTAACCGCTGGCACTGAAAGAAGATGGGTTCATTCCTAAAACCTGATGCAAATTTGTGCCAAAGTGGGA
The DNA here is from genome assembly GCA_023101725.1 of Atherinomorus stipes. Lineage (NCBI taxonomy): Eukaryota > Metazoa > Chordata > Actinopteri > Atheriniformes > Atherinidae > Atherinomorus > Atherinomorus stipes. Next base: position 40,390 of record JALJCO010010862.1, read on the forward strand.
GAAATTCCCTCGAAATGAGGCTCAAATCTGCAAAAAAGGATGAAAACAAAGAAACATGAAACTCTCATAACAGAGGAAACCTGTGGATTTCTTGGGAAATGCAAAAAGAAAGTCACTGAAAGAGACAACTGCGCAAAAATCTGCTAAAAACATCGGACATCTGCCACTCCACCGATATCTAACCGATATTTAACCTATCAGCCCGCTGTTTCGAAAGTCTGAAAAAACCCTCAACACTTCTTCAAAAACTTTTTTTTACAGACTTTAAAACTTCTAAAGACTAGGGGTGGGAAAAATATTGATACACCGAAATATTGTGATATTTTCATATGCTGATATCACATTGACATTTGAAAACACGGTATCGATCTATTTTACAAATGAAATCTTGCAATATTTCATCATTCTGTCAGGAAATCTCACGAGAAATCACAAAGATTTAGCGATATTTTCATATGCTGATATCATATTGACATTTGAAAACGTGGTATCGATCTATTTTACTAATGAAATATTTCATTGTTCTGTCACGAAATCTCATGGGAATTCTTGAAATTCAGTAGCAGAACTATGAAATCTGAGATTTTGTAAGTAAAACAGATTAATACTGCGTTTAATATAGATTTGATATTGTTATATGAAAATATCACGATATTTCAGTGTATCAACATTTTTTCCCACCCCTATTTTTTTGTGTCAAACACGGATAACAAAACTTTGCAATGACTGCTTATTTTTTTCAGCTTTAATATCGGTATCGATATCGGTTATCGGCCGCGTGAGTTTTACAATATCAGCATATGGGATATTGGCCAAAATTCCAGTATCGTGCATCCCTACTGAGGGGGAACGCACAAACACAAAAACGTTAAATCTGCAGACCTCTGTGCTGTTTGTGGTGCATTCAGGGACATCTGGAGACCTGATAAACTTGAACGGTGTGTTTGTGGATGAACGAGTGGCAGAGAAGCAGCAGCAAACTAGTGTTCACATCAAAGTCCAGACGATCCATGAAGGTCTAATCTATGGCAGCACTCAGCAAGCACAACCAGAGGAAGTGCCCACATTTAGCGACACAGACAATCGTTGTCATTGCTTCAAAGTTGGGAGTGCTGGTACTTTCCGCCGTTATCTGGCTCTCTGCAGCAGACTCGTCCCAGCAGCCCCGTCCAGGTGAGTCCTCACTGATGGCTCCAGTCCTTCAAAGCTGCTCGTTTCCTGGCTTACTGGGAATGTTTGCTTTAAAATCACACGTTTGAACCGGATGGTACGGTAACAATTTCTGTTTTGTGTGTGTATTATATATATATATACATATATATATATATATATATATATATATATATATATATATATATATATATATATATATATATATATATATGTGTGTGTGTTAGGGAGGGGCTTTAACACATTAATTATAATTAACTCATTGACTGCCAGACCTTTTCCAAGCAGAGCTCCACATTGCCAGGATTTTTAAGCATTTTTGCTGATTTTTGGAGATCCACAGAATATTGTGTACTATACCAATGCAAACACTGAATGTACCAAAGGAAAGCTAAGACTCTTCTTTTATCAGAAAAAAACATTTGTTTCTAGCTTTTTCCACTCTTTAGTAATCTGCAGTAGAACATGGGTTTGTTGCAGCAAAAATGCTGCTTTTGGCCAAAATGCTGAAACGAGCTTTAAATGCTGCAATGCGCTTCAAGTGGAAAAGTGTCTTTGATGCAAATATTTTTTTTACTTTCGTGACGCCTTCATCATCTGATCAGCTGTTTACTTCTATGAAACAACAAATACAACACTGAGAAAAGAGTTTTGGAGGCAAAATAACTATTAGAGAGGGATATTAATTGAGAGGGAGTCGGTAGTCTAGTGGCAGCGTCGTGGGCTTTGGTGTGGAGGACCCGGGTTCGAGTCCCCGACCAGACCCCTTGGCAAAACCACTGTGGACCCCTGAGCAAGGTCCTTAACCCCCTCAACTGCCCACTGCTCTCTGGTACGACCGTACAGAGATGGGTAAAATGCAGAGCCCTAATTTCCCCTCGGGGATCTTACTAGTATAAAAAAAAAAAGCCACAAGTTTGTTTTTTACAACATAACATTTGACAGAAACGTCTCTATCCGTCCCTCCCTCCTTCTACTCAGCCAGTTCTGCTTAGGTGCGCACCCCCCCCTCGTGGGAAACACCTCCCTAGCTGCTTGACCTACTTTCACTTTCAGCCTCCGCACTTCACTGCTGTATTTCAATCCATGGATCGTGTCTTCGATCGATCGTGTCTTCGATCGATCGTGTCTTCGATCGATCGTGTCTTCGATCGATCGTGTCACTGTCTGTCACCGATCACTTTTCCCACAAACTTTCCTCTCACATCCGCCACATAATCTGCTTCGATTACGAGCGGTCGCCATGTCCGCCCCCCACGACAGAATGGAGCACATTTCCTGTGTTGATTGCCATCACCATGGCAGCACAACACCACTTCCTGGTAGGTTTCTTAAGCTTGTCTGACACCGCCATCTGCTGGATGAGGTGAAAACTACAGAAATAAAGACGATCAACACTTGGGTTGTGTCCGAGTTTCATCCTATTCCCTACATAGGGCCCAATATAGGGATCACACTGTTTTGTAGGGGTGTCCGAATGTCCAGAAAAAAAAAGTAGTGCACTCAAAGTTACCCACAATGCATCTAGAAAACTAGTGAGCTTTGATGGTCCCTAGATGGGACAATATAGACCACAATGCATTGCAGTCAGGAGAGCTGAATAGCGCAAGGTGTTGCACACATCGAGCGGCACAAAAAAAAAGGGAGAAAAACGACAGAAAACAGATTAAACACAACATAAGTAAATAAAATACCTTCATTTAAAATTACAGATTTGATTTGGAATTAAATCTTCTTAAGAAATTTCAAAGTTTGTGAAAAATAAGTCTTTGAAGAAGTTTTTTCTTTTTTTTTTTTTGGACTTTAAATATCGGTTAAATATCGGTGGGGTGGCCGATGTCCGATACTCAGTTTTAAGGTCGATATAGGCCGATACCGATAGGGGGCCGATTATATCGTGCATGCCTAGTCTGACGGCCAACTGCGACACATTTTCACCCGTTTTCAGTGGTTTTCTTCCTCTTCAGTGAAGCTGAAGACTAAAAAGCAAAAAAAAAAAAAAAAAAAAAAATCTCTCACGGAGTGGATGAAGTGAAGAGGTGTGGGGGGGGGGGGGGGGGGGGCAGCCGTGAGAGGAGAGTGAGATGATGACAGAAGCAATCAAGTGGACGGTTTGACATTTAGCGAAGGTCATGGAGTGCGGTTTGTCGCGGCCTCGGTCGGGTCGGGAGGATTCCAACTCCGACCGGAGGATGCTTGAAATGGATGAAGTGGATTTGTAGAGTTGTGAAGTGGGAGGGGGGCAAAACTGGGAGGAGAAGGCACCGGGGACAGATGGTGGTTAAACACCCGCATGCTGAGAAGGATGGGGACTGTGTCAAAAACCAACAGAGGGTGAATCACTGTCCAGCTTCTGCTATCGTACATGCTCATTGCAACTGGAGTATGGCTGCCCCCCCCCAATGGCACCAGCATGAACCGGCTGCACCATCTGTGCAGACCAGCAGTCCCACTATCCATCGCTGCATGTTAGAGCAAACACAAGCACACTTGTATATTTATGACTGGTGCCTCTGTCAGGAGACAGCTGTGTGTGCGTGTGCATGTGCGTGTGCGTGCATGTGCGTGTGTGTGTCAATCCAGGTCTATTTTCAGTGACTTTAAAAGAACAATCACAGACGGGAAAGAAATCATCTTGAATCTGTTGTTCAATCAGAAAGAAATCTGCCGAATGCACAAACATGAAAAACAAAAACCAAAGTGAGAAAATAAAACTGGGACGGTTTCAGTCCCGCGTCTCATCAAGTTATTCCCAGAGATCAGCAGGAGTCCGTGCAGCTGCAGCCTGCGGCGACGATGATGATGATCGGCGACCTGTCTGACAGGCGGGCGCGCATCAGCCAGGACACCGAGTGCACGACAACACGTCTGTCCTCAAAACTATCACTTCACCAATCACAGCCAGAGATGCACCCATCCAGATTCCTCTGGTCCAATCATATACCGATACCTGGGCCCATCCAGATACCGATACCTGGGCTGATCCAGATTCCTCTGGTCCAATCAGATACCGATACCTGGGCCCATCCAGATACCGATACCTGGGCTGATCCAGATACCGATACCTGGGCTGATCCAGATACCGATACCTGGGCTGATCCAGATTCCTCTGATCCAATCCGATACCGATACCTGGGCCGATCCAGATACCGATACCTGGGCTGATCCAGTTTCCTCTGATCCAATCTGATACCGATACCTGGGCCGATCCAGATACCGATACCTGGGCTGAGCATATTGGCCGATACCCAGTGTTGGGAGTATTACTAAAGTAATGAACTAAAGTTACTAATTACTTCTCCAAAAAAAATTGATGGCGTTAGTTGTTTTTATGAAGCTGTAATTCCATAACAAATTACTTGGAAAAGTAATTATTTCATTATTTTTTTAATGTTCCTTTTGATGCAACTTTAAATTAATCGGAATTAATGTATTAAAGCAACCTTTACCGATCGTGCATTTCAGAAAGCACAGCAAGATTATTTGAATATAAACAGTCCCGCCTCACTCCTAAGATACACCCCTTCATTCCCTCCACCTCCCAATGCAGAAGCAAAGGTCTGACAGGCAGGTCCGTTGGACAATCCTAGAGGTGCACCCCACTTCAAGGATTGGTTGGAGTTTTCATTGAATATTTAGAGATTGGAATAATATTTTATTTTGATTAATGGTGGGTCTGTCTTGTATTTTAGAGTTCCATTACCTCATTCATAGCATTTTACCCTGTTAGAAAAATAGTGTAAGAATGCAACATCGGTAAAGGTTGCTTTAAATTAATCTTTATGTTGAATTCATATAAAAGTGAATATTAGATCTGACTAATGAATGAAAGTAGGGATGCAAAACACTGAAATTTTGGCCGATATCCGATATGCCGATATAAGCCGTCATTGGAAATAGCAGTTTTGTTACCCGTTTCCAACACTTTGGAACATACGGGTGGGAAAAAATATTGATACACTGATATATCACGATATCTTCATATGTCGATATCAAATTGATATTTTAATTACAAAATCTTGCAAGATTTCATCATTCGTTTAAAAACTCTTCCGATATTTCCTGAATTCTCGCGATATTTCGTTAGTAAAATAGATCAATACCGCATTTTTTAATGTCAATATATCAGCATATGAAAATGTTGCGATATTTCAGGGTATCGATATTTTTTCCCAACCCTAGTCTTCAGAAGTTTTAAAGTCTGTAAAAAAGAAGTTTTTGAAGAAAATGGAAGTTTTGGGGTGTTTTTTAATTTTAGAAACAGCGGGGCTGATTGGTTAAATATCGGTTAAATATCGGTGGGGTGGCCGATGTCCGATACTCAGTTTTAAGGCTGATACCGATAGGGGGCCGATGATATTGTGCATCCCTGTATGAAATTATTTGAAACTTTACAGAACAAATTCCCAACAGAAAAATCACGGACACTCAGACTGACGGACGCAGAGGCTCCGCCTCCTCCTCAGGGGCGGAGCTTCAGGTCTGCGTGGTCCTAACGGCTTCCGGACACCACGAAGAAACACGAAGTTTCTAATGGACGTTGCTCATCATGTTCGTGTCTTTTATCTCTGAGGGGAAACTGATGTTTGTGATGATTCCAGGTTATAATTCTCCCCGTTGTGTGTGCATGTGTCCAGCTGTGCACATCGACTCGGGTTTGCAACGACAGTTCTTCTTCTTCATCATCATCATCATCATCATCACTGTTTCCACCGCTCCGGTCAGAGGAAGACAGATCCAGTGTGCAGAACTAGTGTAAAATATCTTTAGTATTAACTATGAACTGATTTGAGTCGTGGATGAGAGAAATAATTCAGGGGAACTTGTTACTTGAACTCTGATACCGATATCGGCCCAGCAATATCGTGCATCACTATCAATAACATGTGGAGTGATAATCAGAAATGAATGGAAGAAAAAAAAAATCTAAAGGTTGACACCTCGGTTCAAACGGCATCGGCTACACAAACAAACAAACAAAGGTTTTTTCCGTGTGCTGGCTGAGTGAAAGCGATGGCCTCCCTGCTTCCATCCCTCCACCTGCCTTTCAGATAAAAGACAAAAACAGGCTGTTTGGGGCTGCAGAGACCATGTGTCGCTTAATGAGGTAACCACGGCAACAGCATCCATCCTGCATCTGAACCAAAGGGACGCGTTTTCATTCATTCACGAGATTCTCCTCACATGCAAAGTTGACCGAGCATCAGTTTTAATCCAGAGATACAAAAGAAAAGAAAAGCAGGCAGAGATGGCCGCAGACTCACGCTGACATACAAACATCATTTACACGTTCTGGTTTCATCAGCGAGTCTCGTTCATGTCGTCTAAACCTGTGAATGAACTGTTCACAGTCTCCTATGGAAAAAGGAGGTGAACAGATCAGTCATTTAATGGTTTATACGGTGTCTTAAAAAGCTTTTTGGTTGACAGTGAATACATTTTATGAATGAACTATACTCACGTTTGAATAGAGCTTAAACTTCTACCAGCTTTAAAAGTTGTCTAATATTGACCTAATTTTCCGTCTCTCCTCTCTAATTAAGCCTTTTTTTAAAGCTCCAAAGTCAGTTCCCATTTACATTTCATACTGCATTTACTATACATATATCGACATTTCCTCTCCGCTGACGAGAGTTTTCTCATCATGCCTACGATTCAACTTCAGTTTGTACTCACATGGACGTCACGCCTGATGGAACCCTACCATATATCAGATACTACCATATACCAGATACTAGCAGATATCAGATACTACCATATATCAGATACTACTAGATATCAGATACTACCATGTATCAGATACTACCATACATCAGATACTAGCAGATATCAGATACTACCATATATCAGATACTACTAGATATCAGATACTACCATGTATCAGATACTAGCAGATATCAGATACTACCATGTATCAGATACTAGCAGGTATTAGATACTACCATATATCAGATACTAGCAGGTATTAGATACTAGCATATATCAGATACTAGCAGGTATCAGATACTACCATATATCAGATAATAGCAGGTATTAGATACTAGCATATATCAGATACTAGCAGGTATTAGATACTACCATATATCAGATACTAGCAGGTATTAGATACTACCAGATATCAGATACTAGCAGGTATCAGATACTAGCATATATCAGATACTAGCAGGTATTAGATACTACCATATATCAGATACTAGCAGGTATTAGATACTAGCATATATCAGATACTAGCAGGTATTAGATACTAGCAGGTATTAGATACTAGCATATATCAGATACTAGCAGGTATCAGATACTACCATATATCAGATAATAGCAGGTATTAGATACTAGCATATATCAGATACTAGCAGGTATTAGATACTAGCATATATCAGATACTAGCAGGTATTAGATACTACCATATATCAGATACTAGCAGGTATCAGATACTAGCATATATCAGATACTAGCAGGTATTAGATACTAGCATATATCAGATACTAGCAGGTATTAGATACTACCATATATCAGATACTAGCAGATATCAGATACTAGCAGGTATTAGATACTAGCATATATCAGATACTAGCAGGTATTAGATACTAGCATATATCAGATACTAGCAGGTATTAGATACTACCATATATCAGATACTAGCAGGTATTAGATACTAGCATATATCAGATACTAGCAGGTATTAGATACTAGCAGGTATTAGATACTAGCATATATCAGATACTAGCAGGTATCAGATACTACCATATATCAGATACTACCATGTATCAGATACTACCATGTATCAGATACTACCATGTTTCAGATACTAGCAGGTATTAGATACTACCATATAACAGAAACTAGCATATACCAGATACTACCAGATATCAGATACTAGCAGGTATTAGATACTACCATATATCAGATACTAGCATATACCAGATACTAGCAGATATCAGATACTACCATATATCAGATACTAGCATATACCAGATACTAGCAGATATCAGATACTAGCATATATCAGATATTAGCAGACATTATCAGCAGCTTCAAAGCAAGTCAGTCTGTAGCAGCAGCAGCTGCACCGTAGTCACATGACACTGAAAGGAATGCTGGGAAATGAAGTTCCAGGATAACAGGGCCTTTTAGACGGGCAAATGTAAAAAAGTCCAGCTGCTAATGGAAGAAGATCTCGTGAGATTTCATTGCTCTGTAATGAAATCTAATTTTTTTTCAAAGTATCGGCCCAAAAAACGATACCGATATTTTCCGATATCACATTTTAGTGCCAATATCGGTAGGCTGATTATATAAGACATCCTTAGTACCGACATATAGTAACTAATTCGTATTCATTGACTTTTGGTTTGAAATTCTGAAGCGTGAACCCTGAAAAACTCCTGAGATCTGAGCTGTTTATGCAGGACTGTTCGTATGAAGCCTGCATCAAAACCATGTGTGCCACAAGTCTGCATTTCATCAAAGTATCAGTGAGACTGCAGGCAATTCCTCTAAACTACCCACTGGGAGGGTTTACCCTCTGATCAAGGTCTCTCACCTGCAAAGCACATGATGCTGACTGAACTGAATATAGATATGGATAAGTGAATTATGAATTATGAATGGGCATCAATCCAAAATGTGAAAATGCAATAGCTTTTCAAATCAGGATGGATTTTCTAACCATCAGAGAAAGCGACAGCTCTCCGAGACTTAACGCAGCTGCTGGAGTCCGACAGACGGGTAAACATCTCCGAGGAGGAGAAACTGGAAATGGATATGAGAAAGTTTGCAGGTCACTTTTCAGTCGACTTTCGCCGGGAGATGCTCTAAGCACGATATCTGCAAGATAACCAAGAAGCAAAACACTCTCACGGCTAAAACTCACATCTTACCAAGTAGATTTTCTCATTTCTACTCAAAGTATCTCATTACGCTCAAAATAAGACAAAATCACCTAAAGAGAAACATTTCAGTGAGATATGGGAACTTGTTTTAAAACAATGCATCTTATTTTCAAGAAATCTCATCAAGAAAAAGTTGCGTGTCCCATTGGCAGAATTTTTTCCCCCTCATTTTTAGGGCTTTTTTTGCTTATAAGCAAAAAAATGTGTGACCGTGTATGTAGCTGCAATGCCCAGAATATTTGGTTTAATTTTATCTCAGACAGAATTTTCTACTTTGGAGATAATCTTTATCGTTCACAACAGCTAACCGTTTCCACTGCGAATCGTTTTTTTATGAAATAAAAGCACACGTAATTGCTATAAACTATGTGCTGAAATTGAATTAATCTTATTTGTTTTGGTCATAACGTGTTGAAAAAGCTATTTTTTGGTGAATGTAAATGTGAGGAAACCTTGTCGGCAAATAAATGTCCTCGAAAGTCACATTTGCATTTCCTGTGTTTCCTTTGAAAGAACAAGTCAAGATTATTATTATTAAAACAAGAACAAGCTTCAAGTTTTGGGGTTTTACCTTAAGGTGAATCAGCTTGTATTAAGATACAGGCTGATATTTTGTACTAAAAATAAGAAATATTTACTTAAATTACAGATTTTTTTCTTGTTCTTTAGTCTAAATGAACTACGATAAAGAATGCAAAACATCTTGAAAAGGGGATTATTTGTTTATAATACCGTATTTTCTGGACTATAAGTGACATCAGTCAAAAAATGCATCATGAACAAGAAAAAAAATAAGTCGCACTGGACTATAAGTCGTATTTCTTGATTTAAAATAGGGGGATTTTTCATATCCTACTTGTTGCTGCTAAAAATTACTCAGTCCGTCCAATTCCAAAGTTAAAGCCTGTAAATGATCATAAACATCATAACTAAGCAGGATAAACATGTTTTTTGATGACTTGTTCCACCGCACAGACAGAACAGACAGATGTCCAAAATGAACTCGTCTTACTGAGATAAGGCTATTTTGGGATTTTTGCCCATCGGAGCAGAAGATGGTTGTCGAAAGCGTAGAGCGCCCTCTTTTGACGTTAGACGGTAATATTTTCTCCTTGGCTAATGTCAGTCAATATGAATTGATACTGAAAAATATGTTTCATATATCGAAATATATGGTTAAATAATATTTCGATATATAAGTCGCACTTTTTTTTCATACTTTGACGCCTTGTGTGACTTATATGCTGGAAAATACGGTCAGCATGTTGCACTGGTTAATCTAAATAATCAGATTTTAAGAAATCTCATTTTAAAATTAGCATTTTCAGCTCATTTGTTACTGTATTCAATACTTTTTGGGAAATGTTTGTTTCAAGATTTTAAAGTCTTATTTTAGGATTTCTCGCTGAGTAAAATTCACTTGCTGCATGGACAGAAAATTTCACTAATTTAAAGTAACTTTATACTTAAATTAGGTGATTATATCTTATTTTTAGGCCTTATTTTGCAGTGCAGAGAAGAGAAGAAAAGGATTTGTCTGCTGGAGGAAGGTAGTGATGCATAAGTGGGGAATATGACAGAAAAACACAACCCAACAATGCCTCCATGCAGGGACAAGCTGAAGCTGATCTCATTAACTCGCCCTTCATTCCAACCGCTAATTACACTCAGACACACAATCACAGCTTTCACAGCACAATCAAGTCCCGACCGGGCGAGAGAAGAGACGACGGAGGGGGTTAAAACGGAGCGAAAGTCAGCAAAGAGCATGAAAGAACAACTCGGAGAACAAGGTAAAACGGAGCGGGGAGCGAGAATGGAGGCGCCGCTACCTCTAAGCCTCGGACAAGTACTGCTGGAGTGTAAGCGGATTTCCTCTCACGCACGGCGGCGGATTGGCTGCGATTCAGAATCCCTCTGAGAAACTATTTGTTTCCAGTATCCTTAATAAAGGAATTAATGTTATGTTAATGACTTTTAGCCTGTTACTGCGCTGCTGATGGATCCATCTGTACTTGAAAATGTCTTTTTCTCCAGAAGCCTGCCGCATGCCGGCTCGTGTCACAGTCTTTGTCAGGTAATTTATGGAGAGACATTAAGCCGTTAATACATTGTCTTACAAAAAAGACGACAGTTTAATGGCATGGCGTAGATGAGCAAACTTCCCATCAATAACGCCGTATAATGAAGCTTGTTGGAGGCTTACTGGGAACAAAACAGCAACAGCTCAAACTGAGAGGACCATTCTGATAGTTTGTGTCTGAAAATGCTGAAAAACGCAACGCTGGAAGCAGGAAATCCCACTTTAGGAGGGTGGACTCGTGTCAAGCATCAGGTGGACGTTCCTTTGATCTCTTCCCTTTTTTAAAAACAAACTAGTGTAAAAGCAAAAACATGGTTTGCCTCCTTTAGAAAAAGTTGCATTAACGAACGATGAATGATCTCAGTTTGTTTATGGTCCAAAATCACTCCCAAGTATTTGATTTCATACATCATAAATTTTGTTTTATATACATTTAATAACTTATTGATGTCAAACCAGTTTTTCAGTCTGCTCAACTCCTTTTTAACTGCTGTCAGCAACAGTTGCTTCCTTTGTTGTTGACAACAGTCAACAACAAAGGACAACAGAGTACATTTACCTGCTGAAGTACACACTCGTCTCGAGGACACAGCCTAGCTGTAATATTACCACGGGGCAAACTCCGCTGAACAGTGAGGCTACTTCCCGCTTGCCCAAAAATTGTAGTTCTTCCTTCGTCCTCTAGGGGCTCCAACACAGAACAAATCCCCACAGACTCCCATGTTAATAAGGCCTACTTACCAGCAGAAATAAGTATGTTTACAGCAGAAATAAGCATGTTTACAGCAGAAATAAGCATCTTTACAGCAGAAATAAGCATGTTTACAGCAGAAATAAACATGTTTACAGCAGAAATAAACATGTTTACAGCAGAAATAAGCATGTTTACAGCAGAAATAAGCATGTTTACAGCAGAAATAAACATGTATACAGCAGAAATAAACATGTTTACAGCAGAAATAAGCATGTTTACAGCAGAAATAAACATGTTTACAGCAGAAATAAACATGTTTACAGCAGAGATAAACATGTTTACAGCAGAGATAAACATGTTTACAGCAGAAATAAACGTGTTTACAGCAGAAATAAACATGTTTACAGCAGAAATAAGCATGTTTACAGCAGAAATAAACATGTTTACAGCAAAAATAAACACATTTACAGCAGAAATAAACGTGTTTACAGCAGAAATAAACATGTTTAAAGCAGAGATAAACATGTTTACAGCAGAAATAAACATGTTTACAGCAGAGATAGACATGTTTATAGCAGGAATAAACAAGTTTACAGCAGGAATAAGCATGTTTACAGCAGAGATAAACATGTTTATAGCAGGAATAAGCATGTTTACAGCAGAAATAAGCATGTTTACAGCAGAGATAAACATGTTTATAGCAGGAATAAACATGTTTACAGCAGGAATAAGCATGTTTACAGCAGAGATAAACATGTTTATAGCAGGAATAAACATGTTTACAGCAGAAATAAACATGTTTACAGCAGAGATAAACATGTTTACAGCAGGAATAAGCATGTTTACAGCAGAGATAAACATGTTTACAGCAGAAATAAACATGTTTACAGCAAAGATAAACATGTTTATAGCAGGAATAAGCATGTTTACAGCAGAGATAAACATGTTTACAGCAGAAATAAGCACATTTAGAGCAGAAATAAACATGTTTACAGCAGAGATAAGTTAAAAAAAATTACTGTCTGGTTGAAACATCATTTTAGGTTAAATAGGTCAAGTTTACCTTCATGTCAACTGAGAGGGGGTACATTTTTTTTTTTTATAACTCATCCATTTAGATGTTATTTAAAGGTAGAGTCCGGAATTTTTCCCGAAAAAAAGACTTGTTCCAGTGAAATCCGTCTTAAACCGGCTTTGGGCCTCTACTCCTGTGCAGTGGTGAGTTTGTTTGCAACTCTCTCCTCCTGTCTGTAATTCACCATTTCCCTTTGTTCTGGTCGGGTCATTTCTGGGTAGAGGTTTCTGTTTATATCAGCAGCCAATGACAGAGCTAAGAGCATGACGCTGTGTGGGAATAAGCTCATGATTGGAGCAGACGCCTGTCACTCCAACTCTCCAAGGAAAAAAAGAAAAACGGTGGAGGCAGCGAAGAAAAGATAAGAGCTTTAGATAACCCTGGTTTTCCAACGTGCGCTAACATTGGTTTGGCTTTTACCCGCTTCTGAGCTCTGAAAGAGTCGCTGAAGCTGAATCAGCTGAAGAACGAGGCGGCCATTAGCCTCAGGGGGAGGGGCTCAGTTTGATACTGTTGTTTGCAAACAGAAACAGTGGGGGGACTCCGGACTCTACCTTTAATCTTGAAATTACACAATTAGCGGCGTGTCCTCTTGATTGACAGGCAGCAGACCGGATGTCGGCCTGCCGGCCGGTGGCTACCAGTTAGCTCCTTGTTAGCTCTCAGTAAGGTCTCAGTCTTCAGCAGCAACATGGTGGTTTTTAGCAGCTAACAGTTCAAGCATGTCTGACCTTTATCCACCGCTCAGGATGCTAATCTTCGTTAGCTCCTGTTAGTTTTGAGTTAGCTCGGTTAGCATTTAGCCCAGTGCACGTTAGCTGTCAATCATTTGCCCATTTTAATATTTTCCGAGAAATATGACACACGTGACACAACGAGATGGCGACGGTGGGACACGCCCACCTGGCTTCACTTCCCTCTATTCAGACGTGACCGGATACTACATCCATGTTTTTTTTTTTACAGTCTTTGAATATTACACACTAAAAACTCCCGCCCCACTCGGCTACAAAAGGGACCAACTCATTTCTGCGTCACTTCAGCCTGGAATACTGTCGTTTTGTTTTGTTTTTTTAACCAACTTTCAGGTTGAATATTTGACCCAGAAGTTGGGTTATGTTGAATAAAATGTTGGGTTATGTTGATCCAAAAGTTGGGTCAACACCCTCAAAATTCTGGATTGAAATAACCCAGAAATGAGTTGGTCCCTTTTTAACCCAGCAGTTTGAGTTTTTAGTGTGTAGCCATTAAAAAACCTCATAAAATGATCATACACGGTGCTCTTTGTCACCAGTCCTCCTTCATGTTCTCTTATCACTTCTTTTTCTTTGACGTTATTTTGTGTGTACTGTGTGTATAGTAGTAGAATTTACTTATTCCAATGATCCTACATTTAATAAAACACTAACACATTACAGAAGTGAATGGAAACAAGTACAATATAAATTAGCATTTTATTTAACATATTTTATTAAAATATTGTCTAAATTTATGACGCTAGGCAGGAAATCAAGCTGATGGAGATTAATTAATGAAGCGCTGTGATTAATACGATTCTGTAAGTAACTGGCTCTATGGAAAATAAACTTGGCTGTTGCAGTAATATGCTCTCTGGTGCCTCGTATTTCTTCTTCATGAGCTCTCTGTTGTTCTGAGATGATCCAGCTGGACAAATTAAAGTGAGCAAAAAATACAGCACAGATGCAATTTTTCTAAACGCAAATGCACCTGCAAGAATAAGATGATTACATTTTTGCCATTTGCCAGTATCAGCTTGCTTATTTTTATTGGCTAATGGCTGAAAGTTATGTTCAGGAACTGTTCCTTCTGTCTGGGCTAAATAAAGATGCCCTTTCCTACTGCATGTAAAAAAGGGGGCAAGGGTTGTTGTTTGTTTTCTTTTAACTTAAGGGTTTACCTCCGTTTCTGCCTCATTGCCTGTCTTTGTTCTTACCCATAAGACTTATACCAGTGCACTGTTAAAGTCCCAGTGTGTGACAAGTACTCCCATCTGGGAACTGAATGCACAAAATGAATACAAACCACCGAGTAATGCTCTCTGGCGCCTCGACGAAGTGTGTTATTACCACTACCGAAGTCGTAGAGAGTCACAAATGTGAAAATGTCAACATCTTGCACAAGGTGGAGTGTCCTGTCAGAGGACGAGATAAAGAACGATGCGTAATTCTGCTTCTTACTTACAGACAGGTTAAATCAGGGCGAGGAGCAGGGGTGTCTGAGGTGGGTAGCCTGGTACGCCCACCTGACCACCGTCACGGCAAGTCAGTCTGGGTTCCCTCGTTAGAAAGTCATTTCCACTCGGTAAAAAAATTGACCGGACCAATCACAGCGCGGGAGGCGGGACTTTATGATACGTTTTTCTCCATGACTCAGTTTTCTACCCATAATCAGTCAGAATGGCTGCAGAGGAGCGGATGTTCAACGATGCCCTTTATGATGTCTTAAATGAGCTGCACTTGTCCTTAAAACCACAACAACCTGCTGCTCTGAAGGTTTTCCTCTCACAAAAAGACGTTTGCATCACTTGTGTTTCTCTGATTGGTTCTCTCCAGTTCAGTTTGTTCCTGTTAGTCCCGCCTCCCGTCTTGAATTGGAAATCACTCCCCAACGTAGGAAACCCAGACAGACTTGCCGTGTATCTCATACACGGCGTTAGTCAGGCTGGTGTAACAGGCTACAAGGTCGGGCCCACCAGCCAAATTTGCACCACCTTTCGTTTAACCCGTTGATCAAATATTATCCTGCATGGGCGATTATTTTTCAGCTGCAACAAGTTATTTAACCCGACTGGTGCAATGAGTTGTTTCTCATGTCCTAAACAAGCATGTGGAAAGACACATCCGAGGTCGTGGAAGAGATGTTAGTCTGTCTGAGAAGGGTCAGATCATTGGCATCAAGCAGAGAAAACATCCAAGGAGATGCAGAAACTCCTAAAACTGGGTTCAGAACAGTTCAACGCATCATAAAAAAATGGAAGGATGATGGACCATCGTCTTCCAGGAAGAAATGTGGCCGGAAAGGCAGATGAAGTGATGCAGCATCATCCTCGTGCTGCTGTACAAGCCTGTGGGGGCAGTGTCATGATCTGGGATTGCTGCAGTTTAGGGCTGCAATGATTAGTCGATTAATCGTTGACAATCAAAATTAATTTCTTAATCGACGATATTGTTTATTGTTCATAAGCTTTGTTTTTCCTCTTGCCTCTGTACCTTCCACTGCCTTGTCCATCTTTCTGTCTGGTCAGCTTTTTTTTGAATAGTTTATTGACACAAATAAATAAACAGTACCAGTCAAAGTTTGGACACCTTTTCTCATTAGATTCAATGAGAACGTGACCAAACTTTTGACTGGT
This sequence comes from Atherinomorus stipes, assembly GCA_023101725.1. NCBI lineage: Eukaryota > Metazoa > Chordata > Actinopteri > Atheriniformes > Atherinidae > Atherinomorus > Atherinomorus stipes. The sequence continues at coordinate 56,674 of JALJCO010010862.1, forward strand.
TCTGTAAATATGCTTCAATTTTTGTATGATCCGATTAGTCGACAAAATAACGGGTGACTAATCGATTATCAAAATCGTTTGTGACAGCCCTACAGCAGTGGCTCAGAGAATGCAAGAGTACCATCCTGCAGTTAAAATGGCCGACAAGGGCGGCGCCATACATCCAATCCATACCAGAAGTCTCAAGCCGAAGTTAGTTCAACACACCGAGAGTGTCTATCTGCAGCCTGCAACCCAGATGCGTGTGGTGTAGCTGGGTGGTTAGGGTTAGGGGAAGGTTAGGGGAAGGTTAGGGGAAGGTTAGGGTTAGATTTTAGTAAGTTACATGAAGAACAAACTTCCGCTTGGGACTTCCGGCATCGATTGGATATATGGCGACGTATCGTGACTGCAGGTGGGTCTCTCTCAAAGAATGAGGTCAGCTGATACCTGAATATACTGAATGAGCAGGTTATTCCATCAATGACGTTTCTTCCTGATGGCACGGTCATATTCCAAGATAACGATGCCAGAACTCATCAGGCTCAGATCGTGAAAGATTGGTTCAGGTCCAGGTTCAGGTTCAGGTCCAGGTTCAGGTCCAGGTTCAGGTTCAGGTCCAGGTTCAGGGAGCATGACACATCATTTCCACACATGGTCTGGCCACCACAGAGTCCAGACCTGAACCCTATTGAGGATCATTGGGATTCGAGGGGGACTGTTAACATACCAGATTTTAGAAAGATGCTATTTTCCATCCGTAATCCCACCAAAGGAAAATTTATTTCATTTAATTATTTATGGAAAATCTCTTCATTACTGTAATATACACTGTAAATAAAAAAAATCATTATTTGGGTTTCACCCTTAAAATTGCTGAGTTTGGCCCTCGACTCGCTGGCACATTTTCAGCAAAAATTTGGGACCCCTGAACTCGAGGGAGGACATCATTTAGATCAGTGGTTCTCAAACTGGGGGGCGGGCCCCCCAGGGGGGGCTCAGGGCTCTGTTAGGGGGGGCCCAGCCAGGCCCAGTTTTTGCACTTCTAACAAAAAATGGGCATATTCTTCAAAGTACTAATGAAAAAATGATGATGACTCAATAGGCATTGCCCCAGACATCAAATGCAGTGCATTTTTTCATGTATTTCATGGTAAATGTTTGGGTACATGTGGTAGCGGTGGTGGGATGGGGGGGCTTGACATTGTTATTTCCAATGAAATGGGGGCCCTGCAAAAAAAGTTTGAGAACCACTGATTTAGATGCAGTTGTGATGAGACTTTGGTAAAATACATGTTTATGAAAAGAAATACTTGATTTCTGCTCATAAAAAGCCAAATTAGTTACAAACCGGACCTGAAAGTAACTCGATGTCTACAAGGGGAGACCTGGAACACATCTGAGCTGACATTAATTTCAAGTTTTGTGTTTAATAAACTACTAAATTTGCTTTATGACTTACAAAGTCCTACATCCTGGTTGAGTTTAGGGTAAGATATTTGTTTAGAGCTACAAAAATACGATGGTTTGAGCTAAAATGCATAACTTTTACAATCCAACCCTTCACATTTGCTCTTCTGAGAAGTTGCAGATGTTCACAGAGGAACTTCCACTTATGAAGCAAGCGTGAAAAGAAAAAAATGAAATCAAAAACAAGAATATTTTCACAATGGCCTTGGAAAAATTTGTTGTCTGGATCCAGGAAAGAATTAAGACAAAGTTTTGCAACTACACGTTGAATACAGGGTGAACAAAAATTCAACCAGAAGCATAAAAAGACAAATGTGGTTAAAGCGAGACGTATCTGAGAACGACAGAAGTACATTTGGTGGTGAGAAAGGATAGATTTCCTGCAGCTTCCAGCTTTTCTAGGATGCTTTCTATGAAGCCACAATACACGGCTCATTCATTCACGGGCAGATAAAAACCAAAGCTCGGTACTGTACACAGACACACAACTGCTGAACGGAGGAGCTCAGCTCAAGGATTTACCAAAACCAAGCTTCAACAAAAGCCGATTTACTTTTATTGAAATCACTGATAATGTTACTTGACATGTTGATAGGCGTGGGGATTTCATCTGGATGCTGGAGCAGCTCAGAGCCTCATTCTGTTCCTCAACAGCAGCTCCAGCGTCCCACGTCAGACGAGTAAAATGAGCAGCGGAGGAGATTTAACCGTCTACAGCTGCCGTATGAACCATCGTGCCGCCACAGGCTCGGAGATGAAGGATTGTGAAGAGAAGTCTATGATGCCAACTATGCAGACAGTTACAGGTGCCATAACAACAGCTGTCACTTCTGAGGTTTCGGGGGTTTAATATGACCCGTCGTGCAGCGATGAGACCGTGTGGGTGTCAAAGTCCTGTTCATGGGCACTCAGCTTTGTGTCGTCGTTCAAAAACGGTCCAATCAGAAGGCAGCTTATCATCCTACATAGTTCATATTCTCCAATTAGAGCACACCATCAAGAACAGGACCCCCATGAAAATGAACAAACATAATCTGATCTGATTTTTGTGTTAAAACCAAATTATGTGTTTTAACACCTAAAACACCAAGCTGCTGAAAAAATTCGGCTCTGTAGTGGACTCTATGGACATACGTAATTCACCATGGACAGCTGTGTCTGCCAGCGCGGGACAACCACCTGGAGCGGCGTTGTTCCACGGGCTACGCCACGACGGAGCTCTGTTACGGTTTGGATTAAAAAAAAACGACAAAGGTTGTGTTGTTGAAGAAAAATCGTCTCCAGCTCGTCTTTCACAATTTCCACACGTGTGTAACACATGGATACGACTGTTATCTCAAAAAGTGTCATGGAAACGCAGCTAGTGATTGGCTCAACAAAAATTTAGCTTAGCAGCCCCATCATGCTTGTATAATTGTTTTATTTTTGTGTTTGTTTTTAATATTTCTGTTGAACCACAATTCAAAATCAATGTCATGATTTTTATAACATTTTTATTTATTATAACTTGTCAATTTCCACTTATTTCACTGGCAGCTGATTTTTTCTGTCTTCAATGGGAGGGGATGTAAACAAGTACAACTGTCGTAGCTCTTTCATTGTTCTCCATCTTGAGTATTGAAAGTGCTTTATAACTAGAATTTGATTTGATTTGAGTGTTGCTCCTCGTTTTAAGTCCCGTTAGTTACAAGCATCTGCTTCTATTGTACAAGTGCAACGACGCCACTAAAGGGGACTTCAGCTGCACATCATTTAGCTAAACTCTCACTTTTCAGCCTCCTAAAACTTTTTCTTCTCGTCCTTCTGCATCTCATTCATCTCCTTTGGTGGTGACAAAGATCCTCCACATGGAAACTGGGATAAATGGCCCTTTGCCCTGCTATCGACAGGCTCCGCTCTATTGAATTTAATGCTTGGCTGCCCTTGCGTCTTCCTTCTCACTCTCACAAACAAACTCATTTATTCTAATTTCATGATGTCTCCATTTGCATCTCAAACTTCGAATGTCAACTCTACCCTCTTAATGGGCCATGCTTGGCGTGTGCGCGATCCATTAATTAACCACTTAATCTCAGCCAATTACTGTAATAACGCATGGCTGGATTGACACAACTGCTATAGGCATTTCACACAGGGTAGCCAATATACATACAAATAGCCCCAGTCATGTTAGACGTTGCTATTTTTATCCATCTACTCCTTTAAATTTGGACCAACAACCTGCTTTTGTTTATCATTCAGCTCTTTGGGCAACGTAGTTTGTAAATGTGCTTTAGAAACGAGCTGGAACTTGCGTGTCAGTAGAAAACACCGTTTCTGGTCGGAGTCAATCACATATCTGAATTTTAATTATAAACCGCTTTTCTGAGGAGATTTATTTACTGTGTCATTACAGAAATAAATAATCCTGTCCAATCTTTTGTCCACTTCACAAGTTAAAGTCTGGTTGGATGTGACACATTTAGGACAACAATCTCTGGATGAACGACATTTCTTTGCGGTTTAATTTACTTTATAAACAGAGAACAGAACCGCGGCCGCATCAAAACATCAGTGACAGAAATCATTAAGTTTGGACAGAACTTTGAAATTTAACTTGCAGTGATAACGTGAAGCAGAGATTTATGAGCTCGAGTTCAAGCGAGCAGCTTTGTGTCCGTGCACTAAAATGCTAAAGTTCAGGTAAAACTGAGGCGGCGGCTGAATGATGAAAACTAGGGCTGCACAATATATCGTTTAAGCATCGTCATCTCAAGCTACATGAGCGCAAAAGGTGCATCGCACATCCTGCAATGCAGGAGGAAAACGTTCTCATCTAATTTCAGGGCTACCTGACACTGTATGCAGCAATCCACCAATCACAGTCTGCAAAAGAAGAAGCCTTTGCCCGTACTCTGATACTATCACTGGGCCTGCAATGCCAGAGCCTGGGAGGGGGCTTCATTGTCCTCCATTTAATTGACGAAGAGGAGATGAAGATGAAGCAGAGACAACGATGTAGCAGAGAAGGACGAAGCGGCGGCGAAGATGAAGACGAAGCGGAGGCAAAGCAGAAACAAAGATGAAGATGAAACAGAACTGAAGACGAAGCAGAGACGAAGTGGAGACTAAGACGAAGACGAAGCTGAGATGAAGACGAAGCTGAGACAAAGATGAAGCGGCGACGAAGATGAAGACGAAGATGAAGCTGAGATGAAGATGAAGAAGCTGAAACGAAGACGAAGGTGAGACGAAGACGAAGCTGAGACGAAGAAGAAGCTGAGACGAAGATGAAGACGAAGCTGAGACGAAGACGAAGCTGAGACGAAGATGAAGCTGAGACGAACATGTGGCAGAGACAAGGACGAAGGGGCGACGAAGAAGAAAGATGAAGACGAAGCAGAACTGAAGACGAAGCAGAGACGAAGTGGAGACTAAGACGAAGACGAAGCTGAGACGAAGATGAAGCTGAGATGAAGATGAAGAAGAAGCTGAGACGAAGACGAAGCTGAGACGAAGATGAAGCTGAGACGAAGATGAAGCTGAGACGAACATGTAGCAGAGACAAGGACGAAGGGGCGACGAAGAAGAAAGATGAAGACGAAGCAGAGACAAAGACGAAGCTGAGATGAAGACGAAGCTGAAATGAAGACTAAGACGAAGCTGAGACGAACATGTAACAGAGACAAGGACGAAGCGGCAACGAAGATGAAGACGAAGACGAAGATGAAGACAAAGCAGAGACAACGATGAAGCTGACAGGGGAAAAATCTTTTTCCAGGACATTTTACTCTTTTTCTCATTTTCCATGTGTTTTCCATGACTGGAAAAATGTTAAATCATGTTCCAGGTTTTCCAGGTTTTCCAGGACACGTGGGAACCCTGTTCCTTTCAGGCTGAACACGCCGATGAGCCCAAACCTCCTCTTCCTCGCTCTTCAGCCTTCCTGCAGATTCCAGCAATCTGCCGCGGTGAAAGAGGCCAGAGGATCCAGAAAAGATCGATTTGCTATCATCACTTCTATCTGGGACACCAGGTAGGTGGCTCATACAGATATGGAGGAAACACACTCTCTCTCACACACACACACACACACACACACGCACACACACACACTCACAACCTCTCCCAAACCCAGACTTTTCATTCCAATACCTCTCAGAACGTTGCACTCAATAACGACAAACGCAGAGCTGCAGAACAGCGAACAAGCTAAAAAGAAAATCCTGGAATCTCAGAGCTCAGCGTGCTGCTGCAAATTTTCTGCCTTTCTGCATCACAGCATCTGAGCGTTCATCCAGGCAGCGTCAAAATAGACGCACAAGAGCGCGCACACACACACACACACACACACACGTAGGAAAACACACACCGAGCACACACCTCCACAGCAGCTGTCAGTCAGTCAGCTTTAATCCAGCACCAGCAGCCACTCCAGCAAAGTTAAAAAACGCGTCTCTGCCGCCTCTCCTGCAGGAGAGGCTCCAGGCTGCAGCTTTAAAACCACCTTGGAAAATATGAGTTATTGATCAGATCAATCACAGCGGCGTTGTAGACACACAAACATCTGCTATTTGTCTCCGAGAGGAAGGATACGAGGCAGAAAAAGTTATTTTTGCATCAGCGAGGCTGTGACGAGACAGTACGCAAAGTTCCACAAAGTTTCTGCACTTCAGTTTTCCTCAGATGAAGACCTGGACCGGTGCCACGAAGCTGGGAGGAGGGGTTAAACGGGGAAACGGGGTTAAACGGGGATACGGGGTTAAACGGGATACGGGGTTAAACGGGAAACGGGGGTTAAACTGGGAAATGGGGTTAAACGGGGAAACGGGGTTAAACCGGGAAACAGGGTTAAACGGGAAACGGGGTTAAACGGGAAACGGGGTTAAACGGGGAAACGGGGAAACGGGGTTAAACGGGAAACAGGGTTAAACGGGAAACGGGGTTAAACGGGAAACGGGGTTAACGGGGAAACGGGGTTAAAGGGGAAACGGGAAACGGGGGTTAAACGGGGATACGGGGTTAAACGGGGAAACGGGGAAACGGGGTTAAACGGGGAAACAGGGTTAAACGGGAAACGGGGTTAAACGGGAAACAGGGTTAAACGGGAAACAGGGTTAAACGGGAAACGGGGTTAAAACGGGAAACGGGTTAAACGGGAAACGGGAAACGGGTTAAACGGGGATACGGGGTTAAACGGGAAACAGGGTTAAACGGGGATACGGGGTTAAACGGGGATACGGGGTTAAACGGGGATACGGGGTTAAACGGGGTTAAACGGGGAAACGGGGTTAAACGGGGATACGGGGTTAAACGGGGATACGGGGTTAAACGGGGATACGGGTTAAACGGGTTAAACGGGAAACGGGTTAAACGGGATAGGGTTAAACGGGGATACGGGGTTAAACGGGATACGGGGTTAAACGGGGATACGGGGTTAAACGGGGTTAAACGGGAAACGGGGTTAAACGGGGATACGGGGTTAAACGGGGATACGGGGTTAAACGGGTTAAACGGGGAAAAACGGGGAAACGGGGTTAAACGGGGAAACGGGTTAAATAAACGGGAAACGGGGTTAAACGGGGAAACGGGGTTAAATAAACGGGGAAACGGGGTTAAACGGGGAAACGGGGTTAAATAAACAGGGAAACGGGGGTTAAACGGGGAAACTGGGTTAAACGGGGATACGGGGGTTAAATAAACGGGGAAACGGGGTTAAACGGGGAAACGGGGTTAAACGGGGAAACTGGGTTAAACGGGGATACGGGGTTAAATAAACGGGGAAACGGGTTAAACGGGGAAACGGGGTTAAACGGGGAAACTGGGTTAAACGGGGAAACTGGGTTAAACGGGAAACGGGTTAAATAAACGGGGTTAAACGGGGTTAAAATGGGGTTAAACGGGGAAACGGGGTTAAATAAACGGGGTTAAACGGGGTTAAATGGGGTTAAACGGGGAAACGGGGTTAAATAAACGGGGTTAAACGGGGTTAAACGGGGATACGTTGGTGATCCGTGATCACGTTGCACAAAAGTGGGGGTGTTACCGCATAGTTTTTCAGACAGGACAATATTCATTGTAGTTATTTATACTTTATTTGAATGATATTGGTACAGTATTTGGTCAGTTGAAATGTATTTCATTTGCAGATGATACAATTTTTTTTTTTTTTTACATTAAGGAATCGCTGACAGTTAAAAAGGAATTGATCAGACTGAAAAAATCAATAAGTTATCATTAAATGAAAATAAAACAGAATTTATGGTGTTTGCTGGCGACAGAGTAAACTGTGAGATGCAACTAAGCCTAAATGGACTGCATGAAATCAAACTTTGGAGTGATTTTAGATCATAAACTCAATTTGAAGCCACACAGACCATAAAAAAAAAAAAAAAACTATTGGTATTATTTATTGACCTTTAAAAACGCGGTATCCATTTTACACCGCAGGAATTCACAAAATATTGTGAGATTTTGTAACAGAATGAATCTCGCGAGATTTTGGAAGTAAAATAGATCAATGCTGCGTTTTTCAATATTGATTTGATATCGGCATATGAAAATATCACTGTTTTCCAGTGTATCAATATTTTTTCCCACCCCTATTTTTTTGTGTCAGAAACGGAAAACAAAACTGCTACTTACAATGACTGCTAATTTATTTCCGCTTTGATATCGGTATCAATATCGGTTATCGGCCACATGAGTTTTAAAATATCAGCATATCAGATATCAGCCAAAATTCGTGTAGTGTGTATCCCTAGTATTATGTATAATATGAGCGATTTTCTGAGCAGAAAATGTCTGCTTTTATTGTATTTCTCATTTCTCTGTCATATTTGTCATATTGTGTTGAAGTTTAGGGAAAATACAAACAGAACATTATGTAGATACTACAATTAAAGTCCAGAAAAGAATTATTAGAATAATAAAAGCTTTCTTTCGTGAAACCACTAATAAGCTAGTTATTGAGTCCTTTACCTTAAAATTTCTTGGATAATTTAATGACTTGTACGGGATAGGCAAAAACGCTTACGTTAGATGAATGCACAAGAACTTAAGTCAGCATCATGTAGAAGGTTTTAAATAGTTATTAAAATCCCTGTAAACTGATCAACCGATGAAGTAATAGCACAGCTTCATTGGGGAAAATATTCCATCTGCATTTTGAGATTCAACACCTCTTTACTGCTTCCATTGTTTACAGGACAAATTTGTTGTAATTGCAAATAAATGAAATTACATATTCACTTGTTTCTTGGGGGAAATCAGACCTGAGGACTCTTCGTATGAGTCTGGATTTACAAACAGCACCGCTTTATAAAAAGATTTTCTCTCAAGGTTGAGATGGAAAACTTGGCTGAGAATACTTGTGATTTAGGAAACTTGACGGAAAAAAGTAGAGTGATAACGCGGTGACCTTCATCTGGGATGCCTCAGCTGTCGCTGCAGACCTAAACAGAGCGTGCACCATTAGCACACACGGCAGCCACATCTGACATGGCCACCATCCCTCCTGGCTTTGAGCTGATCTGCAGATGAACCAGCGACTCCATCAATAACTCATCGAGCACCTCATTTAACTTTGTTTACAAGCAACCTCCGTGTCTGGCGAGGCCTTGTTAAAGATACATGACTGCAGGACAGAAAATTCTTTCACGAATGCAAAGCCCGTTACTCCCGCTTTTACATGTTAGGAATGAGTGCAGGCATGAATGTATGCATGTGGATATTCTGCCTGTGGTCTGAAACAGTCGTGTTCTGCTGCAGTTACTCAACACAAACGTCTGCCACATCGTGATAGAGAACGGGGCCGGATAACGATGCAGAATCTGTCATGTTTCATACGTTCTGGTTCGAAACAGCCGCCGATGCAGTCAGACAGGCTACAAACCTCCAGCAATGACGGGCCGGAGAGCCACGCTGGCACACAACCCTCCAATACAGCCGATGTAAAACACAGAGCATGACTCGGCAGAACGTAGAGACGGTGCACGACTCAGCAAAACGTAGAGACGGTGCATGATTCAGCAAAACGTAGAGACGGTGCACGACTCGGCAGAACGTAGAGACGGTGCACGACTCAGCAAAAGGTAGAGACGGTGCACGACTCAGCAAAAGGTAGAGACGGTGCACGACTCGGCAAAAGGTAGAGACGGTGCACGACTCGGCAAAAGGTAGAGACGGTGCATGACTCAGCAGAACGTAGAGACGGTGCACGACTCGGCAAAAGGTAGAGACGGTGCACAACTCAGCAGAACGTAGAGACGGTGCACGACTCGGCAAAAGGTAGAGACGGTGCACGACTCGGCAAAAGGTAGAGACGGTGCACGACTCAGCAAAACAAAGAGACGGTGCACAACTCAGCAGAACGTAGAGACGGTGCACGACTCGGCAAAAGGTAGAGACTGTGCACGACTCGGCAAAAGGTAGAGACAGTGCACGACTCGGCAAAAGGTAGACGGTGCACGACTCGGCAAAAGGTAGAGACAGTGAATGACTCAGCAGAAAGTAGAGACGGTGCACGACTCGGCAAAAGGTAGAGACGGTGCACGACTCGGCAAAAGGTAGAGACGGTGCACAACTCAGCAGAACGTAGAGACGGTGCACGACTCGGCAAAAGGTAGAGACGGTGCACGACTCGGCAAAAGGTAGAGACGGTGCACGACTCGGCAAAAGGTAGAGACGGTGCACGACTCGGCAAAAGGTAGACGGTGCACGACTCGGCAAAAGGTAGAGACAGTGAATGACTCAGCAGAAAGTAGAGACGGTGCACGACTCGGCAAAAGGTAGAGACGGTGCACGACTCGGCAAAAGGTAGAGACGGTGCACGACTCGGCAAAAGGTAGAGACGGTGCACGACTCGGCAAAAGGTAGACGGTGCACGACTCGGCAAAAGGTAGAGACGGTGCATGACTCGGCAAAACGTAGAGACGGTGCACGACTCGGCAAAAGGTAGAGACGGTGCATGACTCAGCAAAACGTAGAGACGGTGCACGACTCAGCAAAAGGTAGAGACGGTGCATGACTCGGCAAAAGGTAGAGACGGTGCATGACTCGGCAGAACGTAGAGACGGTGCACGACTCTGCAAAAGGTAGAGACGGTGCACGACTCGGCAAAAGGTAGAGACGGTGCACGACTCGGCAAAAGGTAGAGACGGTGCATGACTCGGCAGAACGTAGAGACGGTGCACGACTCGGCAAAAGGTAGAGATGGTGCACAACTCGGCAAAAGGTAGAGACGGTGCACGACTCGGCAAAAGGTAGAGACGGTGCACGACTCGGCAAAAGGTAGAGACGGTGCACGACTCGGCAAAAGGTAGAGACGGTGCACGACTCGGCAAAAGGTAGAGACGGTGTGCACGACTCGGCAAAAGGTAGAGACGGTGCACGACTCGGCAAAAGGTAGAGACGGTGCACGACTCGGCAAAAGGTAGAGACGGTGCATGACTCGGCAGAACGTAGAGACGGTGCACGACTCGGCAAAAGGTAGAGACGGTGCACGACTCGGCAAAGGTAGAGACGGTGTACGACTCTGCAAAAGGTAGAGACGGTGCACGACTCAGCAAAAGCGTAGAGACGGTGCATGACTCAGCAAAACGCAGAGACGGTGCACGACTCGGCAAAAGGTAGACGGTGCACGACTCGGCAAAAAGGCAGAGACGGTGCACGACTCGGCAAAAGGTAGAGACGGTGCACGACTCGGCAAAAGGTAGAGACGGTGCACGACTCGGCAAAAGGTAGAGACGGTGCACGACTCGGCAAAAGGTAGAGACGGTGCACGACTCGGCAAAAGGTAGAGACGGTGCACGACTCGGCAAAAGGTAGAGACGGTGCATGACTCGGCAGAACGTAGAGACGGTGCACGACTCGGCAAAAGGTAGAGACGGTGCACGACTCGGCAAAAGGTAGAGACGGTGCACGACTCTGCAAAAGGTAGAGACGGTGCACGACTCAGCAAAACGTAGAGACGGTGCATGACTCGGCAAAACGTAGAGACGGTGCACGACTCGGCAAAAGGTAGACGGTGCACGACTCGGCAAAAGGTAGAGACGGTGCACGACTCGGCAAAAGGTAGAGACGGTGCACGACTCGGCAAAAGGTAGAGACGGTGCATGACTCGGCAAAAGGTAGAGACGGTGCACGACTCGGCAAAAGGTAGAGACGGTGCACGACTCGGCAAAAGGTAGAGACGGTGCACGACTCGGCAAAAGGTAGAGACGGTGCATGACTCGGCAGAACGTAGAGACGGTGCACGACTCAGCAAAACGTAGAGACAGTGCACGACTCGGCAAAAGGTAGAGACGGTGCACGACTCGGCAAAAGGTAGAGACGGTGCACGACTCTGCAAAAGGTAGAGTCGGTGCACGACTCGGCAACAGGTAGAGACGGTGCATGACTCGGCAAAACGTAGAGACGGTGCATGACTCGGCAAAACGTAGAGACGGTGCACGACTCAGCAAAACGTAGAGACGGTGCACGACTCGGCAAAAGGTAGAGACGGTGCACGACTCGGCAAAAGGTAGAGACGGTGCACGACTCTGCAAAAGGTAGAGACGGTGCACGACTCGGCAAAAGGTAGAGACGGTGCATGACTCGGCAGAACGTAGAGACGGTGCACGACTCTGCAAAAGGTAGAGACGGTGCACGACTCAGCAAAACGTAGAGACGGTGCATGACTCGGCAAAACGTAGAGACGGTGAATGACTCAGCAAAAGGTAGAGACGGTGCATGACTCAGCAGAATGTAGAGAAGGTGCACGACTCACTCTTTCTGTACTAATTTTGTCGCCATGGCAACTCTCTTTAAAGGAGCAGATTAAAAAATTAGTTTTAAAAAAAAGGGGTAATGAAAAAAAGAGCTCTTTTCTGGCAGACTCGTTATTGGCAGAACGCGGATGCAGGTCGCTTTGGAAAAAGCGGTCAGCTAAATGACAGTAGCAATAATAGTAGTAGTAGTAATAATAGTAGTAGTAGTAGTAGTACATGTCTAACTTTAAAGATAAATACGGGTTTGTGTGGTCATCGCTAAAGAATAACGTGGACATTGAGGGGTGTAAATTAGGAACCCTGCTTTGATGCACATCATTGAATCATCACTTTGTCCTTCTGGTTTTTGCTCTTGGGAATTTCGGGAAATCTTTTCCTCCATTCATCTCTTTTTGCCAACTACTTCCTCCTCCTTTTCCGATCTCTGTTTGCTTGGCTTTCAACCGCCTCAATCATGTCGTCTCCCAGATACAGCAATGCTTAAACAAAGTTTCCTCCGTCATGGTAAGTCTCTACTTTTATCCTCCTCCTCTGCTCGGCCTCAGTTCCTGATGCTACAGACGATGCAGTTATTATCCACAACGTGCAGAACGGCGTGCTGTCCCTTTAAGACCCCGCACGCCTCGCCTGCTGGCTGGTTAAGTGGCTGTTTCTCTGAGCGCCGCCAGCTGAGCATGAAGTTTCACGTATGCTTTGCAGTCTGTGGAGTTGAGGGAAGTTATAACGCACCGGCTCTGCTCTGCTCGACCCGACTGTGCCGGCTGAGATGGTTCTGACCGAGCCGTCTTCAATAATTCATTCTGAATCAAAAAGAGAGACTAAATGGATTGCAGCAAAAACGTCACGATCTGATTCCAGGAAAACACAGTTGAAATTCACAGATGGGAGTCTGGAGTCGCAGCGTACCGCGAGCCCTGCGACTCCACGCGCGTTTTACAATCTTAAGACTAAAACAGTATGAATAATGGATCAAACAGAAAACGAAACAACTCAAACTTCAGCTTAAAGGTACAGTGTGTAAAAAAACAGAGGTCAATGGCAAATAAATTCATGTATAATCAAAAACTATGTTTCTATTGATGTAGCTGAGTTAAATCTACTTGTTGGGGGTGCATATACATGGAGGGTGCCATATTTGTTCCACCATTTTTACTACAGAAACCCTCTGAACTTTAAAACTTACCAGCTTTGTTTAATCGTTAGAGACCGTTTGGGATAAGTGATGCCTTAAAAGACGAAAGTAATTACCGTATTTTCTGGACTGTAAGTCACACTTTTTTTTCATAGTTTTGCTGTTCCTTAAAATAGAGATTATGACAACAATCAAAGATGCTAATAATAAATGAATAATTATAGAAATATTAGGCCAAACACATATATAATTATACATATAATTATTACTATGATTATTATGAAAATCATAATATAATAACTATAATTATACTACTGTTTAGAAGTACTGCTATTTATAGTTATTGTACAAGCTACACACATGTTTCAATGCTGCAGGCACCCTTAGGGTTGGAATGGTACAAATATGTACTTTAAACGCGCGTTAAGCAGCGTCAAACCTTCTCGCGGCGCGTTTAGGGCGTTTTGGTGTTCGCCGCACCCGCAACCACGGAGTTGGAAAATCTGAACTTTCGCCGCTTTGCCGTGGGGCGTCAACCAATCAGAGACTCAGCATGTGTCAGTCGTGACGCAGACACATTTTCTGACAGGACGGGAAACACAGAGGAGACACGGGGAATCTCTTCACTCCACGGAGACAGTGGAGGGTAAACGGTGATCCGAGTCCGGTCCCAGTTTCCAAAACGGCGGTTGATGACCTGCTGTCCCGATCGGATTAATGAGCTTATAATGCCGTCCCGATGCAGGCTGTAGGTCATTAAACTGGGGTGGACAGGATGAAAGCTGAAAGCACCCACCGTCGGCGTGCAGTTCCTGGAGTAAACGGTGAAACTAACTAAAGTCAGAACATCTCTAAACAGTCTGTTGAATCCCCACACGGCGCAGAAACGCCCGACAACATTTTTCTCTGTCCTTGTGGAGTAAAAGCCAAGCAGCTGCTCCGTTTCATCCGCCATAGTAAAGCACAGACATGGATCCACCACCACTCCAGACGCTCTCGCCGCGCGTCAGCAGCTTTTTAGTCTCTGAATGTCAGCGTCTGATTTCATGTGAACCAGCGTCAAACTTTGGGCGTCAAGCGCGTTTTTGCCACAGACAACGCGTTCGGTCTGAACGCACCATTATGCTCTCGGGCAGAGCTCAACTTGAGCGCACACAGCGAGTTTTTCGCCTTGCGAGGCTAAAAAAAAGAACAGACGTGTTTGATTTTCACCTGAAGGCCTCATGAGGCAGAAAACTCTGCAAAAATCAGGCGACGCGGCGACGATCTGCTGAGCAAATGGCCTCCAACGACTTTTAGCTCAGCAGAAAGCTGTCATGTGCGGCAGGCATGACGTTAAGCTACATGTGAACTCGCAGGACAATAGTTCGTTCATTCTACTTCAAGTATTGGCGAACATCAAGGAGTTTTAATGCTGACAATGTCTTATATAGAGGCTGCTCCGTCTCCACCATTATACAGGATACACTGAAGGGTGACTCAACGTAATATCTTCCAAAGGACTCAACATGACGCAGAAATGTTACTGGTGAGTAAATGCACGTATAAACTCAAAGAAATAAGGTCCAGGTTGAAAAAAAAGAAAGTTATCCTTTAACTTTGGAATTGGAGGGAATGGGGAATTTTTGCAGAATATAATATGAAAAATCTGAAAATTTTAAGTAGATAAATGCGATTTATAATCCAGTGTGACTTAAATATGTTTTATTTTCCTCTTCAGGGCGCTGATACGACTTATACTGCGACTTATAATTCAGAAAATACGGTCCAGTCATGGCTACACCTGAGACCCCTGGATCCACTCACAGATGAAAACATCTTTACGTCAGAGAAATTTGGCCACGAACGGCCACCGTACATTCATAAAGGTGCTGAAATATGAAGTCATTTGAAAGAAAAGATCTTTTTACCACTAGATGTCAGTAATTCCTACAGACTGTACCTTTAAAACTTTGTTGCACTTTTTATCTCAGCATTGTTCAACATTGTGTATTTAAGCAAATCTCATTTTTGTTGCGTTATATGTGTCGTCTGCGAAAGGATGATTTGTGTCGGTCCTGGGCTCCCACTTTCATCTCCCTACCCCCCACATCTAAGCCCTGCAGCCGGTGCCGGTGCTCTCGTTAATCACACCGTGTCAGGCCTTTAATAAGTCCTTGACGGGGGTTTCGCTGTGAACGACACTCTTTATCAAAGGTTTACACTGCCGCTGTGTCCTGGAGAATGATTGATCCCACCGTGCTCGGGTCTGCCCTTCATGCAGAACGACGGAGCGATACCCATAAGAGCGTCGGGAGTGTGTGGCTCAACACGTGGGTCGTGAAGGCAAGAGTTTGTTAGGGAGGCAGCAGTGCAGCGCTGGCAACAGACGGCCACGTCTGCATGATAGATACGTCAGACTGCTCCATTTCTCTCCCTGCCAACCAGCCCTACATGATCCTGCATTTCCAAATGCAAAGCAGCGGCGTTATAAATGTTCTGATGAAGCGATGCTTTAACCTTGCCTGCCTCTGGCAAGACAGTAAGCAGCTAATCCACTTAACAAATGAAGTAATATAAGCAATTGCTTGACCTCGCTTATGGATATTATAGCGCATGTGAAGTAGTCGGGCCTTGTCATGAAATTTGCACGGTAGAAGTGAGTATAAATTGTTCCTGCAATAAGTAGATAATACTGAAAAGGTCACCATGCAGCTGCATACATTCTGCTGGTGCTCTGCAGGGTCCACGGGGGTCCGTGGGGGGGACACCAACAACAACATTTATGTATAAGGACTGCCAGTACTTAGACGCAGTATCCCAAATAATAGTCTGCTTTGACTCCTCAGAGTTAAGTTTCATACGTGTAACTAATGTATAAAAATGAAAAAATGATAAATTATGATAAATGATACTATGACATTTGTTTATTTTGGTGGCATGTCATTGATGCAAACTTTTTTTCTGTTTAAATTTACCCCAATTTATTTTATTTTGTATATTATTCTTGCATGTCAGTGATGGGTAGGCACTATAAAAGCTTTAGCTTCTGCCTACACCGTTTTGGTATTCTTTCATTTTTTATCGGTGATTTTTTTTTTCTCATATTTGCTTTTGTTAACCGAATAAAGATGTTAAAGGGACCAGAGGCAGGAATTTAAAAAAAAACAAACATGCATGTCCGTGTTTTTCATACTAATGGGTGATGAAGCTCTAAATACCAAAAATTATGTTTCCACCACGTTTCTCTCCGTTGCCTTGAACAGGCTGTGTGCTGCATAAAGCTGCAATTCGGTGTCTGAATTTCCCGCGCTGCCCTGCAGACGTGACGTCATTAACGCTGCAGACGTGACGTCATTGATGCTGCAGACGTGACGTCATTGACGCTGCAGACGTGACGTCATTGATGCTGCAGACGTGACGTCATTAACGCTGCAGACGTGACGTCATTGACGCTGCAGACGTGGCGTCATTGATCGCTGCAGACGTGACGTCATTAACGCTGCAGACGTGACGTCATTGACGCTGCAGACGTGTGACGTCATTGATGCTGCAGACGTGACGTCATTGACGCTGCAGACGTGACGTCATTGCCTGCAGACGTGACGTCATTGACGCTGCAGACGTGACGTCATTGACGCTGCAGACGTGACGTCTATTGACGCTGCAGACGTGACGTCATTGACGCCGCAGGCGTGGCGTCATTGACGCTGCAGACGTGGACGTCATTGACGCTGCAGGACGTGACGTCATTGACGCTGCAGGCGTGGCGTCATTGACGCTGCAGGCGTGGCGTCATTGGCGCTGCAGACGTGGCGTCATTGACGCTGCAGACGTGGCGTCATTGACGCTGCAGACGTGACGTCATTGACGCTGCAGACGTGACGTCATTGACGCTGCAGACGTGACGTCATTGACGCTGCAGACGTGACGTCATTGACGCTGCAGACGTGACGTCATCGACGCTGCAGGCGTGGCGTCATTGACGCTTGCAGACGTGACGTCATTGGCGCTGCAGGCGTGGCGTCATTGACGCTGAGACGTGACGTCATCGACGCTGCAGACGTGACGTCATTAACGCTGCAGGCGTGGCGTCTTCGGCGCTGCACGCTGCAGACGTGACGTCATTAACGCCTGCAGGCGTGGCGTCATTGACGCTGCAGGCGTGGCGTCATTAACGCTGCAGACGTGACGTCATTGACGCTGCAGGCGTGGCGTCATTGACGCTGCAGGGCGTGGCGTCATTGACGCTGCAGACGTGACGTCATTGACGCTGCAGGCGTGGCGTCATTGACGCTGCAGACGTGACGTCATTGACGCTGCAGACGTGACGTCATTGACGCTGGCTGCAGACGTGACGTCATTAATGCTGCAGGCGTGACGTCATTGACGCTGCAGACGTGACGTCATTGACGCTGCAGGCGTGACGTCATTGACGCTGCGGACGTGGCGTCATCGACGCTGCAGACGTGACGTCATTGACGCTGCAGACGTGACGTCATTAACGCTGCAGACGTGACGTCATTGACGCTGCAGACGTGGCGTCATTGACGCTGCAGACGTGACGTCATTGACGCTGCAGGCGTGACGTCATTGACGCTGCAGACGTGACGTCATTAACGCTGCAGACGTGACGTCATTGGCGCTGCAGGCGTGGCGTCATTGACGCTGCAGACGTGGCGTCAGTGACGCTGCAGACGTGACGCTCATTAACGCTGCAGGCGTGGCGTCATTAATGCTGCAGACGTGACGTCATTGGCGCTGCAGGCGTGGCGTCATTGACGCTGCAGACGTGACGTCATTAACGCTGCGGACGTGGCGTCGCCGACGCTGCAGACGTGACGTCATCGACGCTGCAGACGTGACGTCATCGACGCTGCAGACGTGACGTCATCGGCGCTGCAGGCGTGGCGTCATTGACGCTGCAGGCGTGGCGTCATTGCCGCTGCAGGCGTGGCGTCATTAACGCTGCAGACGGCCGACGTCATTGCCGCTGCAGACGCGACGTCATTGACGCTG
>JALJCO010010862.1:80000-165362 GCA_023101725.1 Atherinomorus stipes
TAAAGGTTGTGGCCTTGAACGCCTCACATTTTTTCCTCACCTTTTGTGAGACCAGACCTACTCAACATTCTGTGGTTTCCTTAAACTCTAGCCCACCGTGAACCTAAAACCCAACGGGGGGGTCTGCAACGACAGCAGCACATCTCCCCTACATCATGAATGTCAGGGAAGCACCGCGGATCGTAGCAAAGGCAGCGCGCACGCGCAGCATCCGGTGGCAACGCTGTATACGGACGTTGGGGATGCTGCATGCGTGCTGCCTTTGCTATCCGCGGTGCTTCCCTGTGATTGGTCTGCACTTCTGCAGCATATAGTCCTACTGAATGCCGCCTAGTCAGTCCTTTGATGTGGAATCGGCTTCTTGTTTGTACTCGATCAGGATGTGCAGGTCATGAAACGTGATTGGAAAAAAATCTTGAGTTAATTACTTCACTTTTGCCAAGTGGTGCTAGTTGGAACCACCAGATGACAGCAACTATGCTAAGCTAATGCCTGCTGCACACCAGAGCTTTCTGCTGAGTCATGGAGGCGTTTGCTCAGCAGATCATCACCATGTTGCCTGATTTCTGCCGAGTCATGGAGGCCGTTTGCTCAGCAGATCGTCGCCGTGTCGCCTGATTTCTGCTGAGTCATGGAGGCCGTTTGCTCAGCAGATTGTCACCGTGTCGCCTGATTTCTGCTGAGTCATGGAGGCCGTTTGCTCAGCAGATTGTCGCCGTGTCGCCTGATTTCTGCTGAGTCATGGAGGCCGTTTGCTCAGCAGATCGTCACCTAAAGAAAAAGGGGAATGAATTTTATTTATATTATTTTTATAAAAAATTTTAATAAAA
This sequence comes from Atherinomorus stipes, assembly GCA_023101725.1. NCBI lineage: Eukaryota > Metazoa > Chordata > Actinopteri > Atheriniformes > Atherinidae > Atherinomorus > Atherinomorus stipes. Next base: position 80,831 of record JALJCO010010862.1, read on the forward strand.
AAAAAAAAAAAAATTATCAAAAAAATTCCTTTGGAAAAAAAATATTTTTTTTAATATATATATATATATATATATATATATATATATATATATATATATATATATATTTTTTTTTTTTTTTAAAAAAAAAAAAAAAAAAAAAAAAAAATATAAAAATAATTATATTAATAATAATAATATATATATAATAAAATATTAATAAATATATAAAAAAAAAAAAAAAAAAAAAAAAAAAGTGTCGCCTGATTTCTGCCGAGTCATGGAGGCCGTTTGCTCAGCAAATCGTTGCCGTGTCGCCTGATTTCTGCTGAGTCATGGAGGCCGTTTGCTCAGCAGATCGTTGCCGTGTCGCCTGATTTCTGCCGAGTCATGGAGGCCGTTTGCTCAGCAGATCGTTGCCGTGTCATCTGATTTCTGCTGAGTCATGGAGGCCGTTTGCTCAGCAGATCGTTGCCGTGTCGCCTGATTTCTGCCGAGTCATGGAGGCCGTTTGCTCAGCAGATCGTCGCCGTGTCGTCTGATTTCTGCTGAGTCATGGAGGCCGTTTGCTCAGCAAATCGTTGCCGTGTCGCCTGATTTCTGCCGAGTCATGGAGGCCGTTTGCTCAGCAGGTCGTCGCCGTGTCGCCTGATTTTTGCTGAGTCATGGAGGCCGTTTGCTCAGCAGGTCGTCGCCATGTCGCCTGATTTCTGCCGAGTCAGGGAGGCCGTTTGCTCAGCAGATTGTCGCCGTGTCGCCTGATTTCTGCTGAGTCATAGAGCCTGTTTGCTCAGCAGATCATCACCATGTTGCCTGATTTCTGCCGAGTCATGGAGGCCGTTTGCTCGGCAGATCGTCGCCGTGTCGCCTGATTTCTGCTGAGTCATGGAGGCCGTTTGCTCAGCAGATCGTCGCCGTGTCGTCTGATTTCTGCTGAGTCATGGAGGCCGTTTGCTCAGCAGATCGTTGCTGTGTCACCTGATTTCTGCCGAGTCATGGAGGCCGTTTGCTCAGCAGATCGTTGCCGTGTCGTCTGATTTCTGCTGAGTCATGGAGGCCGTTTGCTCAGCAAGTCGTTGCCGTGTCGCCTGATTTCTGCCGAGTCATGGAGGCCGTTTGCTCAGCAGATCGTCGCCGTGTCTTCTGATTTTTGCTGAGTCATGGAGGCCGTTTGCTCAGCAGGTCGTCGCCGTGTCGCCTGATTTCTGCCGAGTCAGGGAGGCCGTTTGCTCAGCAGATTGTCGCCGTGTCGCCTGATTTCTGCCGAGTCAGGGAGGCCGTTTGCTCAGCAGATTGTCGCCGTGTCGCCTGATTTCTGCTGAGTCATGGAGGCCGTTTGCTCAGCAGATCGTCGCTGTGTCGCCTGATTTTGCTGAGTTTTCTGCCTCACGAGGCCTTGAGGTGAAAATCAAACACGTTTGATATGTTTAATAAAACTCACCGTGTGCTCTCCTCAAATCAACCCCTCTTGGACCGTCTTGTGTTTGTCCCCGTTTGTCTGCAGCTCTGTCGCTCTTAGCATAATGTAAACAGCAAATTTCTTCTTCTACGCTTGTATTATGGGCAGAGTAGGCTCTGAACGCCGAGGCTTCCGTAGTGTCGGGAACACGCTTTGGCGTGCTTGCAGGAAAAAGGATGTTCTACTGTTTAGGCTCTAAAAATCTAAATGATGATGTTTCCAGTAAATTCTGGACGCTACCCACTCAGGACACTTGGATTACATTGGACGAGCAGTATGGAGGAATATTGACACGTTTTTGTGGACTTTTATGGACCTTTTTGGCTCGGACCCCGGTGAACTCCATTATATGAAAGTTGGGGGGAAACGAGAAGCCTTCCTGATCGCCGGCTGCATTTGAGACATTAAAAAAGTGCTGCAGAGTCTTTCTCACCATGAGGGGGGTGGAAGATAAAGTTACATCATTCTGTGGGTGGAATGTCCCTTTAAAACAAGTTCCTATATCTCACTGAAATGTTTCTCTGTAGGTAATTTGTCTTAGTTTGAGTGTGATGAGATATTTTGACTGGAAATCAGAAAAATATACTTGTTAAGATTTGAGTTTTTGCAGTGTGACTCCTTCTGCCCCCCCCCCCCATCCTTATCCGTCTCCCTTCAGTTCCACTTCCCACCTTCATGGAGAGCATGTGGTTTGAACTTGGCGCTTTGAATGCTCTTTTTTTTTATATCACCATTAGTAGCAGAATATTTCATCATCTCATCCAAACCACCCGTCACCCACATCAACTTCAAGCCCTTTTTTTGACAGTGCCCATGACAGCAGATGGTAATAGCTAATTCACAGCCTTAGGCACTTGTCAAGCAATAAAGATCAATAGGCAGCCGTCACAGCGTTTCAGTGGAATAACGGCGGAGGATGACGCTTGCTCGTTAACAATCAAACAAGCCATTAGCCACAGCACTGTTCCCCTTTCAAATTGTTAATCTCGGGCTTGACCTAGTCATCAGTTAACTGGTGTACGTAGCGGCCGGTAATGGATGCTGCTCAGATCCAAGTATGTCAAACGCCAATCGTCCCCGGAGCCGCCGGCTGTCTCGCTGCCACATGTCAAAACCCTTGATGTACGATCCACTTTCCCTCCGCTTTAATGCATTTAAATGGAGCTGTGAGTCCAGCAGGACCGGCCCAATTTCAGAACCAGCAGTAAAGGCTCAATCTCATCTACTGCCCGCTGGAAGGAGCGTGTACATAGGAAATGAAATTGAAAATCCATCAGGCCCACCCACATGTACACCCCCACACACACACATATAAATCAGGCTTTTTTTCAATCACAAACTGTGTTACGCACACGCACAATCACACACTGACGAAGGGTCACATCTCACATTTCAAAGTGTTATGATAATAACGGATGTGTGATGAGCTGCTGTCTGATGTAAAAAGCTAATCCAAGGGGGGCTTCAAAAAAAGGATTTACTGGAGTAATTCAATGACAGTCAAGAAATGATGATGGTGGAAGAGCTGCAGACTGCGTCAGTTAAGGTACCCCCCCTCCCGGAGTTTCATTATCCCGCTTATTGTTTTCTCTCCTGCAGACTTCATGTCTGCGTGAAATTCCAACATCAGCCTCAAACCTGCCGAGGATTCATCAACTTTCCTCATCAGGAAACATCACGTGAGTCTTTAGACAGAAGCAACACCATGTTTTCATCAGAAATGCGCTTTAAAGTTCTGCTTCTGGCTTAAACAACAACCCAAATGCTCCCGCCTCCCTTCCCTCCATCCAGCCTACGCACAGCCGGTCAGACGCCTGCTGCTGGTCCCCCGATGGGGCAGCGTTACTCAAGTCAGTCCCGAGAGACGCAATCCTGCAGGTTTTCAGAGCAACTCAGGTCTAACACACCCGCCTGAAATTACATCAATCCAACAGTCTACAGTCTCTGCAGGGGGGCCCAAGTCCAGTCCTCCTGAGCTCCCATCCGGCACATTTTGGTTGCATCCGTCCTGAATCAAATGGATGGCTCGTTACCAGCCTCAGCAGAGCTGAATGACATGTGCATGAGGGGATTAACCAGTTGTCGCCTGTTAGTTTGAGAGGATATACTCTGAAAATTTTTGGATAGTAGCTCTCGAGGGCCAGACTTGGGCACACCTGGTCTATGACATTCTGCACAATGAATGTAAGTCAGGTGTGTTGGAGCATCGTTGCTCTGAAAACCTGCAGGATCGTGGCGCTCGTAGGGCCGACTCCAGTAACCCTGCGATGGTGGAAGGACCTCCCAAAAACTGTCTCATCCGCAGGGTCCGGACATACTTCGAAGAGCAAGCTCAGATATTAAAGGATAACTTTCTTTTTTTTCAACCTGGACCTTATTTCTAAGACTATATATGTGCATTTACTCGCGGGTAAAGTTTCTGCATCACTTCGAGTCCTTCTGAAGATATTACATTGAGTCGCCCTTCGGTCTTCCTCCAGCAAATAGCGGAGACGGTCAATATATCAAACATTCTCTGCAGTAAAACTCGTTGATTTCACCAATACTTTCAGTAAAATGAACGAGTACTATTCCCCCGCGAGTCCAGATTTAGCTTTCTGTTCGTTTTCAGGGTTCTACACACTTTTCAGGGCCGCGCGTTCACGATGTTCGCTTCCGTAGTACAGCTGAGAAGATCAGCTGCTACCCAGACAAGAACAAAAACACAATTAGAGAAACTTTGGACTCACAGGACGATAGTACTCGTTCATTCCTTCATTCTACTTAAAGTATTGATGAAATGAAGGAGTTTTACTGCAGATAATGTCTGATATAGTAGCTGCCCCGTCTCTGCCATGATACTGGACGTACACCGAAGGGCGACTCAACGTAATATCTGCCAGAGGACTCACAGTGATGCAGAAACTTTACCGGTAAGTAAATGCATGTATAAACTCCGAGAAATAAGGTCCAGGTGGGAAAAAAAAGAAAGTTATCCTTTAAGGAGCATTCCTGCATTTATTCAATTTTATTTATAAGAGTGCTTTACAACAGCCATGAATGATCAGAGCGCTGCACAAGATAAAAACAGGTTTAGAAAGAAAAGAACAGTAGGAATAAAACACAATAAAATGCAATCACTTATTTGTGACGCCAATCTCAGCAGTTAAAAGCTGATTTAAAGAGATGGTGTTTCCGCCTGGCCTTGAACAGTGGCAGGTCTGAGACGGCACGAAGGTCCAATATTAAGCTCAACTTCTCTGCTCATGAGAATGAGTTCTGGCTCCCTTACATCAGAAGACTTTGAAAAGATTTGGAAAATACTTTTGGAAGACCACCATCTCACAGCAGCCTCTGAGAGTCACATGACTGCTTTTACAGCAAAATCACCGTGTGTCGTAACTGTATTTCGGTGACTCTGGAGGTCGGCACCTGTTCCTGCTGCTGTCAGAGCTCGCTGTGATAATATGAAACACATTTGATATTTTCAGCCCCAGATGAGGAAGATACTGATATAAAACAGTGCAGATCACCACCTTAAACTGAATGACCGAGCCCATGGGGGCAACCCCCGTAAAACTCCTCAGATGTACTGAAGACCTTCAGTCTCTAGTCTGGGTAGTATTTGTTGTTTGTCATCTGGAATCTAAAATAAAGTTTCTTGCTTTAAAATTTCTCTGAAAAACAAAAAGCACTTTCCAAAAACACTTCCTCTCCGGTTCAGAAAATCATCTATAAGCCCAGCACTAATCAATAGAAATGACACTGATAAGCGGTCGGCTCTACGGTGACGGCCTCCAACACTGACCGTCAACTACACTAAAGGTTGAAGCAAAACCTGGAAACAAAACCTTTCAAGACATTCCAAAGTAAATATTTCACCCTGCCTGTTTCCACCTGATAACAAACGACACACAACCGAGCTGTGGGCAAACCCCCAAGACTCTGGATCGCCACAGTGCACGAGCGAATGTGCGCGCATGTGGCTGCACGGTGAGAACATCTGCTTTCACTGAAATAGCACAAATATTTGAGAAGCTGTCCTCGTCCTGCCAGCACCTGCCTCTCTGAGTGAGGCAGACACTTTGACAACGGCCATGAAGGAGAGGAGGCGAGACGTCAGGAGTCACGGACACGTCGGTGTGGAAATGTCAGCGTCACGCACCCCCCCTTCACGGCTCGGCTGCTGGTTCATGACTGCGTCCATGTTCATTTGACCTTGCATCCGTAAGCCATAATCAGGAATGGGATTTCTGTTGTCGTGTGGCGTTTAGAGACCGAGCTTGTAGAAGGTTGAAGTGACCGTCCACACGTTTACAGCTGTGAGAAAAGTGTTTCCTCCTTCCTGATTTATTTTTTTGCACGTTTGTCACACTTAAATGTTCCAGATCAAACAAATTTAAAATATTAGACAAATATAACACAAGTAAACACAAAATGCAGTTTTTAAATGATTTTTATTAGTAAGGAGGGGGGGATCCAAACCTCCATGTCCCTGCATGAAAAAGTGATTGCCCCCCCCCCCCCATTAAAACTTTAAGTAACTGTGGTTTATCATCTTTGGAAAGCTGAGTTCAGCTTCTCTATCCACATCCAGGCCTGATTACTGCCACACCTGTTCTCCATCAGAAATCCCTTAAATAGGACCTGCCTGACAAAGTGAAGTAGACCAAAAGATCCTCCAAAGCTAGACATCATGCTGCCATCCAAAGAAATTCAGGAACAAATGAGAAACAAAGTCATTGAGATCTATCAGTCTGGAAAAGGTTCCAAAGCCATTTCTAAAGCTTTGGGACTCCAGAGAACCACAGTGAGAACCATTATCCACAAATGGTGAAAACATGGAACAGTGGTGAACCTTCCCAGGAGGGGCCGGCCGACCAAAATGACCCCAAGAGCACAGCGACGACTCATCCAAGAGGTCACAAAAGACCCCAGAACAACATCCAAGAACTGCAGGCCTCACTTGCCTCAATGAAGGTCAGTGTTCATGACTCCCCCATCAGAAAGAGACTGGGGGGCAAAAATGGCTGCATGGCAGAGTTCCAAGACCAAAACCACTGCTGAGCAAAAAGAACATAAAGGCTCGTCTCAGTTTAGCCAGAAAGCATCTTGATGATCCCCAAGACTTTTGGGAAAATACTCTGTGGACTGACGAGACAAAAGTGGAACTTTCTGGAAGGTGGAGGTCCCATTACATCTGGCGTAAAAGTAACACGGCATTTCAGAAAAGGAACATCATAGCAACAGTAAAACATGGTGGTGGTAGTGTGATGGTCTGGGGCTGTTTTGCTGCTTCAGGACCTGGAAGACTTGCTGTGGTAAATGGAACCATGAATTCTGCTTCTACCAAAAAATCCTGAAGGAGAACGTCCGGCCATCTGTTGGTGACCTCAAGCTGAAGCGCACTTGGGTTCTGCAGCAGAACAATGATCCAGAACACACCAGCAAGTCCACCTCTGAATGGCTTAAGAACAACAAAATGAAGACTTTGGAGTGGCCTAGTCAAAGCCCCCACCTGAATCCCATTGAGATGCTGTGGCATGACCTTAAAAAGGCGGTTCATGCTGGAAAAGCCTCCAATGTGGCTGAATTACAACAATTCTGCAAAGATGAGTGGAACAAAATTCCTCCACAGCGCTGAAGAAGACTCACTGCCAGTTATCACAAACGCTTGATGCAGTTGTTGCTGCTAAGGTGGAACAACCAGTTATTAGGTTTAGGGGAAGATCACTTTTTCATGCAGGGACATGGAGGGTTGGATTCCCCCCCCTTTCTAATAAAAACCTTAATTTAAAAACTGCCTTTTGTGTTTACTTGTGTTATCTTTGTCTAAAATTTAAATTTGTTTGATGATCTGAAACATTTAAGTGTGACAAACATGCAAAAAAGTCAGAAATCAGGAAGGAGGAAACACTTTTTCACACCACTTTATATGAAAATTCAGACCTCAGCAGTCAGCCGCTGTAAAATTCCTCTTAATTCCTCCTACTTCATCATCTAAGACATCAGCATCTGTATATCAATAGTAACACGCATGTATCCATGTTTGATTTAAAATAGTATCTAAAAGAATTTCATGTTTGCACAATGAAATAAATCTAACAGACGGCAAATATAAATAAGATCTTATCAAATTAAACATCTCCTAACATAAAATCAATAAGAAGCTCAGAAATATGTTTCAGTCTTGTCTGTTGGTTTTTAATTATTTGTGAGAGTTAACTTTCAGTATTTATGTGCCTTTTATTTTAATGGAGTATCGTGAATTCCTCATGGGTCTTGTTCAAAGCAAAATATTTTCTTTTTTTTTATTTGCAGTTAAACCTCAGAAGTCTTCAGCCCCAGGATCAGCCTGACCTCCAAGATTTCACCAATAAAAATCATCTTTTAGGGTTTTAAGTGATGAAAAAAAAATCAATTTTGGCATCACTTCAGAGATCCTGGACGTGTCAGGAAAGGGCTCCTTATTAGGAATAAAAGTGCATCAAACATTTCACTGCCATAAATAGAAGCACATTTCACTGCATTGAATATTTGTCCTTTTAGCAAAGTTGTCTCATTTTCTTCAGGTTTGCAGTAAAAGGGAAAAAAAGACCAAATTATTAGACCACGTTCGAATGAAAGGAAAGCACTCAGCAGAGAGCAGACATCCACCAAGGCCGGAGAAGCGTTTTTCCAGCACGGCTTTCACACAATGTGCTGAGTAAATGACAGGAAAGGTTACGTCTGACCAAGCCGGAGACGTCGTTTCCCCGGTCAGCGGCGTGCCGCGGCCGCAACAGAAAGCTCAGAGTTTCTATTATATTTGTTCTCAGAGAATACCTGAGCAAATGCATTATGTGCATTTGCTTTTTTCTTTTAATTTATCAAAGAGCTTCATGCACGCTGCTCTCAAAGAGGAAATAACAAAACGGGCTCTGAAAATGAAGAAAAAAAACAATGATTAATGTGAGGAAACTTTTTGAAGTTATTTTTTAACTTGCATGAGAACTTGTGACTGTAAAATGCAAATAAAATTAGTTGTGAATCGTTTAGTTACAAATATAGAAAAACCCAGAGCACGAGGTGATGACCTGCTCAGAATAATTCTGTCAAATAACAGCCAGCCTCTTAGCAATAATAATAATAAAATATTATTTTATTATGAATAAAATATTTTAATTTTAAAAATTATTATTATTATTATTATTATTAGGGATGTCCCGATACAGATATTGGTGCTCGGTTTGATACTGGCCTATTTTGCTGAACTCGTGCAATACCAGCCCCCGACAGCACCAGATAACGGACGTCACGTGACTCGCTGTTTATGCCGCCATGCTGGAAGAAAAATCATCTTTAATATGAGCAGCGGCTTTGAGCTCACATCTGTTTTTAAAACTAGAAGATGCCTTCCATCACACGAGGATAGAACATTTATCTGAACCGCATTATGACGCTGGGATACTTTTCAGTGAATCAATATTTTTTCCCACTTCTAGTCTTTAGAAATTTTAAAGCCTGTAAAAAGGAAGTTTTGGAAGAAGAAGTAGTAGTTTTCGGGTCTTTTTTTAGACTTTAGAGACAGCAGGCTAATCAGTTAAATATCGGTTAGATATCATTGGGGTGGCCGATGTCCGATACTCAGTTTTAAGGCCGATATCGGCCGATACTGATAAGGGGCTGATTATATCGTGCATCCCTAACCGAAACATCAAATGTCGGCATCAGATCGGTGCAGCTCTGCTCAGGAATGAATAAAAGTAAAAAAAAAAACCTGATCAAATTGAAGACTTCTGATAAAGAAATGTCCTTTTTTAAGATCTTTTCAGTCCTTAAATTTTAATTTCAGAATTTTAGACATTTTTAAGACCCTGCAAGAACCCTGATCCAGGTCTGAGTCCCCCTTTTTTCTAAATAAAAACAATAAAATACACACTCAGAAACAGAGGTACCAGTTTGTACTTAAAAGGGTCCAAAGCTTGTTGCTGGGGGGGTTCCTTTCTGAAAGACATTTCTGTACCTTCATGGTCCATTTTTGTACCTTATCAAGCTGTATGAGTTAATAAAGTACAATTAAACCAATTAAAGATGATGAATAAAAGTCAATAAAATAGAGATTATGACAACAATCAAAGATGCTAATAATAAATGAATAATTATTATAGAAATATTAGGCCAAACACATATATAATTATACATATAATTATTACTATGATTATTATGAAAATCATAATATAATAACTATAATTATACTACTGTTTAGAAGTACTGCTATTTATAGTTATTGTACAAGCTACACACATGTTTCAATGCTGCAGGTACCCTTAGGGTTGGAATGGTACAAATGTGTACTTTATATTACTTTGGAGCCTTTTTCATAGTATATAGGTACTTCTGGCCTCATAAAGACCAATATTGTACTTTTGAGAGAACATTTGTAAATAATGTACCTACAGGTACAGAAACGTTCCCGTCTCGTACGTCTGTTTCTGTTTCTGAGTGTGTACTATGACACATGTTCTGCTGCTGATGCGAGTGTTTACCTCCCTGATGTGTGTTCCTGTACATGATAAAATCTAATGCTTCCATAAACACGGAGCAGCTGCAGTGCTGCTGGATTGACTCTGATTCAGGCATAAACCGGTATCGACTCTTCTATGGCTGCAGCAAATGCAATCAAGAAATTCCAGCGTCCATTCCAGTGCAGCACCTCCGGCTGGGAGGGGAAGCCGTGCAGCTGTGGGCCGCTGACCAGAGCTGACAGGACCATTCCTCTTTGTGCGCTCTAAACTTTCCTCAGAGAGCGCGCCTCCGCTTCCCTAAACGGGCTAAATTGAATTAGGACATTCCTGCAGCTGGCAAGTGTGAAATTGAGTTGAAGAGTATCCCGAGGTTAGGTGCTGGATTTAAAGCACCCCGACCGAACGGAGCGGGATCGAGCTTCGTCTGCAAGCGGAATTCTAAACAAGCAACAGGAGAGGAGATAAGAGGCTGCTCCACTCAGGGCAGGTTTACGTTTGCATGTGGGTGGGTGCGCATGCATGTGTGCAAGCGAGCGTTCAAGTGTGCACATGTTTGTCGATGTGCGCCGGGATTATATCGCCGCAGGGACAATAAAGTCAGTCAAGTGATATGCAAGCTATCTGGGAAGAATTCCCCGGCAGAAGCCTTAATCTCGTTCCTGAAACGGAAAAATTTCAGGCTCAGCCGTTGAGAAAAATACAAACATGTGGAAAAACGATAACGTACTCTGTTTGGCCTGCGTTTTTCATCAGAAACAGGCAGGGTATTCATCTGTCAGTCACAGGCAACGCATCCTTTTCCCTCAATTCTGCTTGTCTGTTTCACTCAATCCAAACTACATGCACGCACAAACCCACAACCCTCGAGGTGCAAAGATGAAAGAAACTCAATAAAGCTGCAGCAAATCTCTGAGAATCCTGACAATACCAAACTCAATGAATTAGATGGAGGATTGTTCCTCTCCTGCTCATTAGAAGCTGCGTGCTGATTGGCCGTTTGGCTGCAGACAACCTTATAAAGGAGAGAAACCGCTGAATGCTTTTGATGTTTCTCCTCAGCGTGCATTTTGCTGACTACCTCGTCCTGCTGCCATTTGTGGGAATGAAATATGGATTTCCATCCGTCTGAAAGAACAGAAGACCCGTGCATCCATCTGTGGATGAACCTGGCCTCAGCTTTCCATCAAAACGCTGGGCGAAAGATCTCAGAGAGCCTGCAGCGACATCTATCTCCCACTTATCACCTTCCTTTTCATCTTCACCAGAGTCGGTCTTTGCCCTCGTCTTCCTCATCCTCCTGTCACTTCTTTCTATTCCACCTTTTCTTCTCTTCTTGTTCTCAGACTTTCCTCCTTGACTCCCGTTTGTCCTCTTTCTCCGACATCAAACCATCTCATTTCTATGCCTCTGACCCGGCAGCTAGCCCTCGCTCCTTCCATCTCCAGCGTTATTTCTGGCCTTGATAGCGAGCGTTTGCTTTATCAATCACATTTCCGCATCTATTCTTCCCCCTCTAGCAGAAAGGTATTCCATCAGTCGCCCGCATTCAACCCCCCGTCACCCCGTCGTTGTGATGGTTAATTCCATCAGTCACCGAGCCCAGCCACTTCCATCAGAGCGTTAATCCATTTAAGAGACAGAGCGGCCTCCTGCCCGGCCGGCGTGACCGCCAGGTGAGGCCGGAGATGCCGGGGAAGACACAAAAAAGGCCTTTTGTCAGAACAGATAAATGCCATGCCAAGAACTAGGGATGTTCGATACTGGCTGTTTTACCGATATCCGATGTACCGATACTGTCCAACTCTCACCCAATATCAACCAATACCAATCTATGCAGACAACTGGGAGGTTGTATCACATATTTTTACAGATGCAACTTCACAAAATGTGAAAGTATCTTTCTTAACCCTTCCAGCTCCCCCAGCTTTCTGAAGGGGGGTGAACGACCTTTTATGTTGTAACTTTTATCTACTAATGCAAACAGCATAAACTTGGTGCAGGTGTGTATTCTGGTCTGACTCATGATCTTCTAGAAGATGGGGGGTGTAACTCTTTCTCTAAGGTCTCTAACTAAAATCCTCCTCATTTCCTCCTTAGAGCCAATCCGTGCCACATTGACTTGCATTGAAAAGGACCTTTCTAGAATCAAATGTTATTCCAGAATAAATGTTTAGGAGAACATTTTTCTCCTCACACACTTGCTCTACACTTCAATGATGTAGTTTGAACTGTTTTCCATGACATCAGACCATTTACTCAGAAGGAGCCCCCCCCCGCTTTTTATCTTAGTGATGAAACCAGAGACTTCAATGTTATTTCAGCCAATCAGAGTCCTTCAAACACTCAGAAATGCTGAACATCCAATGAAGTAAAATTATTATTTGAGTGTGAAAGGGTCTCAAATTTGTAATTGTTTTTTTTCCAAGCATTTTGATCAGTCAGATCTCATGCATAAAAGACAGCTATAGCTACTGCTACCTGGTAAGTCCCACCTGCTGCTTTATCCTCTTCAAAATAAAATTCTGGATCTGTAGGAAACCTAAATAAACTAACGCTGTACTTACGAGCTTTTAAACATTAACTGGCAATATGACAGAAGGCTGAGTCGTTACTGTTCATGTGTAAAACTGGAAAAGGAACTTAAAAACGGCAATGAAGTCATTGACTTCAATGTTAAATAAGCTGAGAACGTTCTCTGGCAGACGTCACGTCCGGTCTCTGCTAACAGCGTTTCCTGATAACTCATCTATGCAGCTGCGCTTGTTTCTGTTACATAGATCATCATGAAAAACGTTTTGGTCTCTTAAACATGGAGAAAAATGTCAAAAATGTGTCATCAGCACTTTAAAGTTCCCCAAACTAACAACGAAACTAAGGTCACTAAAACACCACAAACGAAACAAACTAGGACAAGCTGCTCCCAGGACGAACACTGAATGTCTGCCGGGCTCTTTTGCAGCTGATCAGCCAGCAGGTCCAGGTGTGACCTATCAGCCGTGAGCAGATCAGAGGAGATGGCGGTGTGGTGCTACACCAATCAGACAGGAGGGGTGAGGCAGGATGACTTGCATGTAATGAAAGAGGGTGATAACCAGGCGGCCGTAATACACACACACGACCACACAATAGGTGTGAATGTGTTTACTGTGCATACATCAGTGTTTGTATGCGTGTTTCATACAGGTATTTAGGTATTTTTATATTTCTGTGCACCACTATGGTCATAAGCGTGCTATACAAATAAACCCAAACTTAAACTTTCAAGTTTAGAATGAAAATGAGAATTACAGCTCAGTTATTGTTTCATGTGATCATATTTTCTTTCTCCTGTTAGAGGTGAGCATCCACAGACAGATGTTACCCATCATGTGACCCCCCCCAGCTGGATGGCCACCACAGCAGAAGCGCAACAGTGGAACAACCTGGAGGAAGAGCCACTGGGAGCCATGAGACCTCAGTGGGAGCCATGACACCTCCGTGGGAACCAGGAAACCTCCGTGGGAACCAGGAAACCTCAGGGAAACCTCCGAGGGAACCAGGAAACCTCCGTGTGGGAACCAGGAAACCTCTGTGTGGGAACCAGGAAACCTCCGTGTGGGAACCAGGAAACCTCCGTGGGAACCAGGAAACCTCCGTGGGACCTCTGTGGGAACCGTGAAAACTCTGTGGGAACCGTGAAACCTCCGTGGGAACCGTGAAAACTCCGTGGGAACCGTGAAACCTCCGTGGGAACCGTGAAACCTCCGTGGGAACCGTGAAAACTCCGTGGGAACCGTGAAAACTCCGTGGGAACCGTGAAAACTCCGTGGGAACCGTGAAAACTCCGTGGGAACCGTGAAAACTCCGTGGGAACTGTGAAACCTCCGTGAAACCTCCGTGGGAACCATGAAAACTCCGTGGGAACCAGGAAAACTCCGTGGGAACCAGGAAAACTCCGTGGGAACCAGGAAAACTCCGTGGGACCTCTGTGGGAACCGTGAAACCTCCGTGGGAACCGTGAAAACTCTGTGGGAACCGTGAAACCTCCGTGGGAACCGTGAAAACTCCGTGGGAACCGTGAAAACTCCGTGGGAACCGTGAAAACTCCGTGGGAACCGTGAAAACTCCGTGGGAACCGTGAAAACTCCGTGGGAACCGTGAAAACTCCGTGGGAACCGTGAAAACTCCGTGGGAACTGTGAAACCTCCGTGAAACCTCCGTGGGAACCATGAAAACTCCGTGGGAACCAGGAAAACTCCGTGGGAACCAGGAAAACTCCGTGGGAACCAGGAAAACTCCGTGGGAACCAGGAAACCTCCGTGGGAACCATGAAAACTCCGTGGGAACCATGAAAACTCCGTGGGAACCATGAAAACTCCGTGGGAACCAGGAAACCTCCGTGGGAACCAGGAAAACTCCGTGGGAACAAGGAAACCTCCGTGGGAACCAGGAAACCTCCTTGGGAACAAGGAAACCTCCGTGGGAACCAGGAAACCTCCGTGGGAACCAGGAAAACTCCGTGGGAACCAGGAAACCTCCGTGGGAACCAGGAAAACTCCGTGGGAACCAGGAAAACTCCGTGGGAACCAGGAAACCTCCGTGGGAACCAGAAAACCTCCGTGGGAACCAGAAAACCTCCGTGGAAACCAGAAAACCTCCGTGGGAACCAGAAAACCTCCGTGGAAACCAGAAAACCTCCGTGGGAACCAGAAAACTTCCGTGGGAACCAGAAAACCTCCGTGGGAACAAGGAAACCTCCGTGGGAACCAGAAAACCTCCGTGGGAACCAGGAAACCTCCGTGGGAACCAGGAAACCTCCGTGGGAACCAGAAAACCTCCGTGGGAACCAGAAAACCTCCGTGGGAACCAGAAAACTTCCGTGGGAACCAGGAAACCTCCGTGGGAACCAGAAAACCTCCGTGGGAACCAGGAAACCTCCGTGGGAACCAGGAAACCTCCGTGGGAACCAGGAAACCTCCGTGGGAACCAGAAAACTTCCGTGGGAACCAGAAAACCTCCGTGGGAACCAGGAAACCTCCGTGGGAACCAGAAAACCTCCGTGGGAACCAGGAAACCTCCGTGGGAACCAGGAAACCTCCGTGGGAACCAGAAAACCTCCGTGGGAACCAGGAAACCTCCGTGGGAACCAGGAAACCTCCGTGGGAACCAGGAAACCTCCGTGGGAACCGTGACACCTCCATGAAACCTCCGTGGGAACCAGGAAACCTCCGTGGGAACCAGAAAACCTCCGTGGGAACCAAGAAACCTCCGTGGGAACCAGGAAACCTCCGTGGGAACCAGGAAACCTCCGTGGGAACCAGGAAACCTCCGTGGGAACCAGGAAACCTCCGTGGGAACCAGAAAACTTCCTTGGGAACCAGAAAACCTCCGTGGGAACCAGGAAACCTCCGTGGGAACCAGGAAACCTCCGTGGGAACCAGGAAACCTCCGTGGGAACTAGGAAACCTCCGTGGGAACCAGGAAACCTCCGTGGGAACCAGCTGTGGGAACCAGGAAACCTCCGTGAAACCTCCAGGAAACCTCCAGGAAACCTCCAGGAAACCTCCAGGAAACCTCCAGGAAACCTCCGTGAAACCTCCGTGAAACCTCCGTGAAACCTCCGTGAAACCTCCGTGGGAACCAGGAAACCTCTGTGGGAACCAGGAAACCTCTGTGGGAACCAGGAAACCTCTGTGTAGGAACCAGGAAACCTCCGTGAACCCCCCGTGGGAACCAGGAAACCTCCGTGAAACCTCGTGGGAACCAGCTGTGTTCGGCTTTTCCAGCAGAAACGGGGGAAATGAACGTGGGGCACCAGCCTCCATCCTGCCGGAGCTTCATGTCTTCCCGGTAATTTTCCACCTGCAGCTGCATCATCATCCCAGAAGACCTGCACGGAGGAAGAGGAGTCTCACCAGGCTCAGATGCCACCGGGGGGGGGGTAATTACTCTAATGGGGGGGGGGGGGGGTGAAACATGAGCTGCAAAATGACAGAGTTATTTGTCATAATTTCATTCTCCGCTGTCGCCGTCTCTGATGCATCGTACTTATTCTGTTTTAATTCTCTTTAATCTGGTCAGCAGCTGCTCTGCGGCTCTCTGCCTCCGTTTTATTCTCTCCATCACTCTCTCCATCGTTCTCTCCATCGTTCTCCCCATCACTCTCTCCATCGTTCTCTCCATCGTTCTCCCCATCGTTCTCTCCATCGTTCTCTCCATCGTTCTCTCCATCGTTCTACCCGTCGTTCTACCCGTCGTTCTCTCCATCGTTCTCCCCGTCGTTCTACCCATCGTTCTCTCCATCGTTCTACCCATCGTTCTACCCATCGTTCTCCTCATCGTTCTCTCCATCGTTCTCCCCGTCGTTCTCCCCGTCGTTCTCTCCATCGTTCTCCCCGTCGTTCTCTCCATCGTTCTCCCCATCGTTCTCTCCATCGTTCTCCCCATCGTTCTCTCCATCGTTCTCCCCATCGTTCTCTCCATCGTTCTCCCCATCGTTCTCTCCATCGTTCTCTCCATCGTTCTCTCCATCGTTCTACCCGTCGTTCTACCCGTCGTTCTCTCCATCGTTCTCCCCGTCGTTCTACCCATCGTTTTCCATCGTTCTACCCATCGTCTACCCATCGTTCTCCTCATCGTTCTCTCCATCGTTCTCCCCGTCGTTCTCCCCGTCGTTCTCTCCATCGTTCTCCCCGCCGTTCTTCCATCGTTCTCCCCGTCGTTTCCGTCGTTTTCCGCGTTGCCTCCCCCGTCTCCCCTGTCTCCCCTTTCCCATCGTTCTCCATCGTTCTCTCCGTCCTACCCACCGCTCTTCTCTCCCATCGCTCTCCCCATCGTTCTCTCCATCGTTCTCTCCATCGCTCTCTCCATCGCTCTCCCCTCTCTCCCTCGCTCTCTCCATCGCTCTCCCCATCGCTCTCCCCATCGCTCTCCCCATCGTTCTCTCCATCGTCTCTCCGTCGTTCTCCATCGTTCTCTCCATCGTTCTCCCCATCGTTCTCCCCATCGTTCTCTCCCCTCGCTCTCTCCGTCCCCCCCCCCGTCTCCCCGTCCCCCGCGCTCTCCCCCCCCGCCTTCCCCGGCCCCCTCGTCTTCCACGTTCTCCTCGTCTCCCCGTCTCCCGCGTCTTCCGCGTCTCTCCGTCCTACCCACCGTTCTCCCCATCGTCTCTCCTCGCTCTCCCCACCGCTCTCCCGTCTCCCATCGCTCTCCCCATCGCTCTCCCCATCGTTCTCTCCATCGTTCTCCCCGTCGCTCTCTCCGTCGTTCTCTCCGCCTCCCCCGTCTCCCCGTCTCCCCGTCGTTTCCCCGGTCTCCCCGTCGTTCTCCCCGTCGTCTCCCGTCGTTCTCCCCGTCTCCGTTCTCCCATCGTTCTCTCCATCGTTCTCTCCATCGTTCTCCCCGTCGTTCTCCCCGTCGTTCTCCCCGTCGTTCTCCCCGTCGTTCTCTCCGTCGTTCTCTCCGTCGTTCTCTCCGTCCTACCCACCGTTCTCCCCATCGTTCTCCCCATCTTTCTCCCCATCGTTCTCTCCATCGTTCTCCCCATCGTTCTCCCCATCGTTCCCCCTCGTTCCCCTTGTTCCCCCTCGTTCTCCCGTCCCCCCCGTCCCCCTCGTCCCCCGTCGTCTCCCGGTCCCCGTCGTTCCCCCGTCGTCTCCCGTCGTTCTCCCGTCGTTCTCCCGTCCCCCCGCCCCTCGTTCTCCCCTCTTTCTCCCCTCGTTCTCTCCATCGTTCTCCCCATCGTTCTCCCCTCGTTCTCCCCATCGTCTCTCCCCATCGTTCTCCCCCGTTCTCCCCATCGTTCTCTCCGTCCTCCCCCGTTCTCCCCTCGTTCCCCCGTCGCTCCCCCGTCGTTCTCCCCGTCGTTCTCTCCATTGTTCTCCCCATCGTTCTCCCCATCGTTCTCCCCATCGTTCTCTCCATTGTTCTCCCCATCGTTCTCTCCATCGTTCTCTCCATCGTTCTCTCCATCGTTCTCCCCATCGTTCTCCCCATCGTTCTCCCCATCGTTCTCCCCATCGTTCTCCCCATCGTTCTCTCCATCGTTCTCCCCATCGTTCTCCCCATCGTTCTCTCCATCGTTCTCTCCATCGTTCTCTCCTTCGTTCTCTCCATCGTTCTCCCCATCGTTCTCTCCATCGTTCTCTCCTTCGTTCTCTCCATCGTTCTCTCCATCGTTCTCTCCTTCTCTCTCCTGTTCTCCCCTCGTTCTCCCCTCGTTCTCCCCTCGTTCTCCCCTCCTCCCGTTCTCCCCGTCGTCTCCCCTCTCTCCCTCCTCCCTCGTCTCCCCGTCGTTCTCCCGTGTTCTCCCCGTCGTTCTCTCCATCGTTCTCTCCTTCGTTCTCTCCTTCGTTCTCTCCATCGTTCTCCCCTTCGTTCTCTCCTTCGTTCTCTCCATCGTTCTCCCCATCGTTCTCCCCATCGTTCTCCCCTTCGTTCTCCCCTTCGTTCTCTCCTTCGTTCTCTCCATCGTTCTCCCCTTCGTTCTCTCCTTTGTTCTCTCCATCGTTCTCCCCATCGTTCTCTCCATCGTTCTCTCCATCGTTCTCCCCATCGTTCTCCCCATCGTTCTCCCCATCGTTCTCCCCTTCGTTCTCCCCCGTCGTTCTCCCCTTCGTTCTCCCCTTCGTTCTCCCCTTCGTTCTCTCCATCGTTCTCCCCTTCGTTCTCCCCATCGTTCTCCCCATCGTTCTCCCCATCGTTCTCTCCATCGTTCTCTCCATCGTTCTCTCCATCGTTCTCTCCATCGTTCTCCCCATCGTTCTCTCCATCGTTCTCTCCATCGTTCTCTCCATCGTTCTCTCCATCGTTCTCTCCATCGTTCTCTCCATCGTTCTCTCCATCGTTCTCTCCATCGTTCTCTCCATCGTTCTCCCCATCGTTCTCTCCATCGTTCTCTCCATCGTTCTCCCCTTCGTTCTCTCCATCGTTCTCTCCATCGTTCTCTCCATCGTTCTCTCCATCGTTCTCTCCATCGTTCTCTCCATCGTTCTCTCCATCATTCTCTCCATCGTTCTCTCCATCATCCCAGCAGCCTCATTATCACTTGCTGCTGATTCTTTGTTGTTGGTAGTGAATCAGACGAACGTGGGATGGGGGGCCGCAAACCTCACACATTCGTTCCTCCATCTCTGCTTTATATGTCGGAGTTCTGCTCGTGATTTCCTGACAGCATCCGTCTCCCTGCATTTTTCTCTCCGTCGGTTCCAGTCAGACATCATCATCCAGCTCTGCAGACGGCTTCACTTTCACATATTTAGCGTTAGCTTAGCCCGTCTCTTTTTATGACAGCCGATTCTGGAGGACGTTTAAGCGTTTCGTTTCCTTCTCCTCGCAGCCATCTCCCCCCTCCATCTTTGTTTTATTCTCTTCGCTCTGCTCTCGTCCTTCCCTCAGATGACCTTCTCAGTGGAAAAACTCAAAAAAACTACAGGGAGAGATGCAGGATGTGTACGGATGCATGATACTGGAATTTTGGCCGATATCCGATATGCCCATATTTTAAAAAACTCATGGGGCCGATAACCGACATCGATACCGATATTAAAGCTGAAAAAAACAAGCAGTCATTGCAGCTCTGATATCTGTTTCTGACACTTTAAAAAATAGTGGTGGAAAAAATATCGATACACTGAGATATCGCAATATTTTTGAAAAGTTGAAAGTTCATTAAAAGTTCATTAAAAGTTCATTAAAAGTTCGTGTATTTGTGGAGAAAGTCCAGAAAGTCTCGATTGTTCGGCTTCTGATCGGTCGGGTTTTCACGCGACACGCAAACACGTGCACGCTGCAGCTCAAACCGAACGATGCAGTGACATCAGCGCTGCCTCGTCTTCCCGTTTCCCTCCTCATCCTCCCCGCATCAGCCTGAGAACGGCCACGAGTCACTGTCTCGCTGCTGGGGGGAAATAAACACACTGCCCCCCCCCCCCCAATAATGGAAACATGACGACGAGATAAAACCAAACTCCGTCATTTACACACAAACAATAAACCCCAAACCAAAGCTTCATGTTTCATTCCCGCCCGGCGTTTCACCCCCTCCAGCCCCTCACCCCCGTTTCATCCATCTGCCGGGCGGTCCCCCCCCTCCTCTCCCTCCAGCCCCCGTTTCTCCATCTGCCGGGTGGTGCTGCTGGTTATCGGACAGCCGCTCTTGTTGTGATAAACCAGAGCAGAGAACGATATCAGGAGATGAGCTGTACCCTGCACCTTTAACCCCCCCCCCCCCCCCCCTTTCCAGACCCTCAAATAATAAATAAAAGGACTCTCTCATCTCTCCTTTTTCTCCCCTCCTACATTTTCTCTTTCTACATCATTCTGAAACCCCATAAATCAAGCGAGAAAAGATGTCAGAGCATTTCTGTGGTTCTACAGTGGACAGCTGTATTACACTGTAAAAAACAGCTGTATTACACAAAACAGCTGTATTACACTGTAAAAAACAGCTGTACTACACTAAAAAACAGCTGTATTAACACTAACTGTATTACACTAAAAAAAACAGCTGTACTACACTGTAAAAAAACAGCTGTATTACACTGTAAAAAACAGCTGTATTACACTGTAAAAAACAGCTGTATTACACTGTAAAAACAGCTGTATTACACTGTAAAAAACAGCTGTATTACACTGTAAAAAAACAGCTGTATTACACTGTAAAACACACTACTGTATTACACTGTAAAAAAACAGCTGTATTACACTGTTAAAAAAGCCCAGAACTGAGAAAACTCAACTCAGGGAATCAGGTATTGTGTGAACTAGGGATGCACAATATAATCAGCCCCTCTTAACAGTATCAGCCTATATCGGCCTTAAATCTGAGTATTGACATCGTCCACCCCACCGATATTTAACCGGTTAGGCTGCTGTTTCTGAAGTCTTAAATAAACTTCTTCTTCAAAAACGTCTTTTTTACAGACTTTAAAACTTCTAAAAAAACGGAAAAAAAAGAAAAAGAAAAGAAAAAAAAAACCTTCTAAAGACTAGGGGTGGGTAAAAAAAATCGATACACAAAAATATCGTGGTTTCATATGCTGATATACTGACTTGAAAACATGGTATCCTTCTATTTCACTAATGAAATCTCGTGATATTTCATCATTCTGTTACGAAATCTCACGAGAATTCACAAACATTTTGCGACTTTTTTCATATGCTGATATCATATTGACATTTAAACTCAATATCCATCCATTTTACTGACAAAATCTTGCGATATTTCACAGTTCTGTTACGAAATCTCGCAGGAATTCACAAAATATTGTGACATTTTCTAACAGAATAAAATCCTGCGAGATTTCATAACAGAATGATGAAATATCACGAGATTTTGTCAGTAAAATAGATGGATACTGCGTTTTTAAATGTCAATATGATATCAGCATATGAAAATATTGCAATATTTCAGTGTATCAATATTTTTTCCCACCTTTATTTTTCAAAATTTCGGAAATGCAAAACAAAACCACCATTTGCAATGAATTCTTATTTTTTCAGCTTTAATATCGGTATTGATTTTGTTTATCGGCCACATGAGTTTTAAAATATCAGCATGTTGGATATCGGCTAAAATTCCAATATCGTGCATCCCTACTTGATAAGTCATATTAAAGTCGGAACGTGAGGTTTATCCGGACATTTTGGCCTGTGAAAAACGCATTTTGAGCCAAACTTGGAGTTTTACTCCAAAACGCAGGAGTATTACGACTTCATTCACCTGAGGATGAGCCGAGCTGCCGTCTCCAGGTGAATGGAGTTGTAATACTCCTCTTCTTGACGTGACTGTCACTCTCGGTCACTGCTGGGAGACTTCTGAGGGCTGCTGCTGAGTTCATGGACCAGTGATGCAGCAGACGCTTTCTCTTCTCCTCATCGTCTCAGTTTGCTTCACTGTTGGCGAGAAACAGAATCTGCACCTCTCCACCTGAGGAAATGTTGGCTGAGCAGCCATCCGAGCCGGTCCTAACCGCCGTCGCTGGATGCATAACCACAACGCTGACATCTTTACTCCGACTCCATTCCACCTGCTTACGTTTTGTAAAGGCTCTAACATTGTTCAGCAGCCCCCCTGTACACTGCAAAAATGAGTGGTCTAACATACAAGTTTAAAAAAACACCGGAGAAGAATCAGACGATGTTCGAGTGAAATAATCTGCCAATGGGGAGGATAATTGTGCTTGAATAAATAAGAAAGAAAAAAAAAATACTGAGACTCTCGACAGGGAGAAAACACTCGGTTCACGTCCCTCATTTAGTGAAAACCTCAAAACTACGAGTGCAACGATACAAAAAACTCGCAGGTTCAGTACTTTTTGGATACAAACAAAAGATTTTCACTCCTTTTTTTTAGCCCATTTTGCTTCTGTCCACAACAGTTTACCATCAGGGTCAAACTTAAAGGACTATTCCACCCACAGAA
Source organism: Atherinomorus stipes (assembly GCA_023101725.1). NCBI lineage: Eukaryota > Metazoa > Chordata > Actinopteri > Atheriniformes > Atherinidae > Atherinomorus > Atherinomorus stipes. The sequence continues at coordinate 103,158 of JALJCO010010862.1, forward strand.
TGATGTAACTTTATCTTCCACCCCCCCTCATGGTGAGAAAGACTCTGCAGCACTTTTTTAATATCTCAAATGCAGCCGGCGATCAGGAAGGCTTCTCGTTTCCCCCCAACTTTCATATAATGGAGCTCACCGGGGTCCGAGCCAAAAAGGTCCATAAAAGTCCACAAAAACGTGTCAATATTCCTCCATACTGCTCGTCCAATGAAATCCAAGTGTCCTGAGTGGGTAGCGTCCAGAATTTACTGAAAACCATCATTTAGTAGATTTTTAGAGACCAAACAGTAGAACTTCGCATCTCCTGCAAGCACGCCGATGCGCGTTCAATATTCCTCCTCGACCTGTCTGACGGCTTGCGGCTTGTTCTCCTCCCCCCCAGCTGAGCAGAGCTTTCTTCTCGGGGAGCTGCGTGATTGGTCGGATATTTGAGGCGGGCGGGGTTTAACACAGACGCTTGAAGCAGAGAGTTGTCACCTCCACATCTCTGCAGATGTGACGTTTAACAGAGTTTTAATAAACAGCTGATAGAGGTGGTGAGAAAGTACGAAAATGTAAACTACATGACATAAATGCACGGACACCACTGCATGCGCTACTCCATCCTGTCACAGACGAAGTTTATTGCAAACGTATAATCACTGGGTGAACACAGCCCCCCCTCCCCCGCGTGCGCCAGGTTGCAGAGCTTCTAGTTGAGTATGAAACGATTTGATGAAAAAGAACCATTTTCTTGTTCTTGCAGCCTCGCAGGAAAGAAAGTTCTCGCTTCTCGTGGAGTCTGGAACAAACTTTAGCGTCTTTCAGCTGATCTGGATGGTTTGCTGATGGCAGAACTATCGCTTCCAGTGTCTGAATCCACCGCCACGTCTCCTTTCTGGATCATAACTGTCGGGGACGAGGATGCAGCATTAATGACGTCACGTCTGCAGGGCAGCGCGGGAAATTCACCACCGAATCGCAGCCTGTTCAAGGCAACGCAGAGAGACGTGGTGGAAACGTTCTGTTTGGTTTTAACGCTTCATCAGCCGTTAGCATTAAAAACTGGACATGCTTGTTTATTCTTTCACATTCCTCCTCTTTTCCTGTGAGATTACAAGTTGCTCAGAAATATTCCACCTATAGTTACGTTTATCCTAACTGGATCGGCCGCTGCAGGCTTGTTAATAATCATCCTAAGCCGCTTTATTCCGTCTCATTCTCTGATGTCAGCAGCTTCAAAAACAGTAGAAGTGTTTCTTGGAAAAACAGTTTAAGTGAAGAAAAGAAAACAGCAGGAACGGCGTCAGATTCAGCAGAACAGGAGGAAAAAGAAGAACCTGAGTGCTTTTCAGTCACTCAGCCTGCTTCCCTGTTACCGAAGGCCTTAATTCCCTCCAATCGCAGCTACGAAGCCTCCCCCTCCACCAGACGGAGATGCAGCTGGATAAAGGAGAGATCGCCTCCAACCATCCTCGCTCCACCATCACAACCGGGCTCGCGTCAAGCATTTGCACTCTAGCCAACAACAAAACGAGAACCTGGATTCCCACCCACGCCTGCAAAACACACACACACACACACACACACACACACACACACACACACACACGTGCACGCGTACACACATACACACACACACGCGCACACACACACACACACACACACACACACACACACACACACACACACACACACACACACACACGTGCACACACACACACACACACACACACACACACACGTGCACACACACACAAACACACACACACACGTGCACACACACAAGCAAACACACACACACACAAACACACACACGTGCACCCACACACACACACACACACGCACACACACACACACGTGCACACACACACACACACACACACACGTGCACACACACACGCGCACACACACACACACACACACACACGTGCACACACACACACGCACACACACACACACACACACGTGCACACACACACACGTGCACACACACACACACACACGCGCACACACACACGCACACACACACACGCACACACACACGTGCACACACACGCACACACGCACACACGCGCGCACACACGTGCACACACACACACACACACACACACACCCACACACACGTGCACACACACACACACACACACACACACACACACACACACACACACACACATGTTGTGTTTTCATTCCTTGTGGGGTCTTTCCATTGACATAATGCATTCCCTAGCCCCTAACCCTAAACCTAACTCCCAGAACTGATTGCCTAAACCTAACCCTTGTCCTAATCCTAACCTAAACCTAACTGTAACTTAGTCTCTAAAACCTAATCTTGACCCTCAAATCGGGGTTCATCCCCATGGGGACCGGGAAAATGTCCCCACGAGGGCAAGACGTCCCCACAGTGATAGTAAAAATCCAGAACACAGTCCCCACAATGTTGCAATTACGCGTCCACCCACACACACACACACACACACACACACACACACACACACACGTGCACACACACACACACACACACACACACACACGTGGCTTTATTGTTTGTCAGTTTTCATATCCCTCCTTATTTACTGCGCCTGTGATGCAGCGGCTGAAAATTAAATAACGGAGAACAAGGCTGCACTTTATTTGTTCCGTCTCTCTCTTCTGCTTAAAGTTATTGAAAACGAGCTCTTGTCAGCAGCGTTTACTACTCAGCTCCAGGAAAGACGGCATCCTCGCGTCCAGACACATCGTCCCGGTCCTGGTTTTTATCCGTAAAGCAGAGCAAGCCGGCAGGTATGCAAATAGTACCGACATCTGCATACCAACAACTCTGAATATCAGGTTTCCGTACATGAATGACACATTTGAGTCAATTTGATTTGGAAGATTTAAGAACATTTCTTTGCTGTTTTTGCCAAATAGTCATTTCACATTAAATCACACTTATGGCTTCTTTTTTAAAAAAGAAAGAGGAATATGCACGCGAGTGCCAAAGATGAATGCAAAGATATGACCCAATAAAAGTGTGAGCCAGTGAAAGCATCAGAATAATGAGCTGGATGGAAAGTCTGCCGTGGACACGTAGAAGATCCAGCCTGAATCCCAAATCTGTGTCCAGATCTCTGCAGCCGTCCCGCTAATGTGATAACGGCTGTTCAGAGAACACAGTCTGCCGCTGGAGCGCGACCGGCTTCACGACGGAGGAAACGTTTGAACTTCAGAGGCAGAAACACATTTTTACATGAAAACCAAGCGCGAGACATTTTAAATCTGGCATGTAAAAGTTTGTGTGCGGTCGTAAAGAGATTTTCTAACCTCCATAACTGGTAATTGGGGGGGGGGTGTTCCTGCCTGGAATCGGGATGGTTCTCAGACTTTGTTCTCTATAGGGAAGTCAAACTCTCCCACTTCAAACCAGCGGCTGTTTAAAACAAACAGGCCACGTTTTACTGGGATTTCAGCTGAACTGTGAGGAAACTGGAAGATTTGTCACTCTGTGCAGAAGCCTGTGAACTCTCAGCAGATAAATATTCATGGCAACTGGAAAAAAGGGTCGCTGGAGAAAGCCGAGGTAAATCTGCACGTGAGGAATGGCTGTCAGGAGCCGTTTCAGAGCAACAACTCAGCAGCCTCGTCCCCCCACGGCCGGCGCGTGAACCCTGCCGCAAACACGCTCGTCCCCCCACGGCCGGCGCGCGAACCCTGCCGCAAACACGCTCTTCCCCCCACAGCCGGCGCGCGAACCCTGCCGCAAACACGCTCGTCCCCCCACGGCCGGCGCGCAAACCCTGCCGCAAACACGCTCGTCCCCCCACGGCCGGCGCGCAAACCCTGCCGCAAACACGCTCTTCCCCCCACGGCCGGCGCGCGAACCCTGCCGCAAACACGCTCTTCCCCCCACGGCCGGCGCGCGAACCCTGCCGCAAACACGCTCGTCCCCCCACGGCCGGCGCGCGAACCCTGCCGCAAACACGCTCGTCCCCCCACGGCCGGCGCGCGAACCCTGCCGCAAACACGCTCTTCCCCCCACGGCCGGCGCGCGAACCCTGCCGCAAACACGCTCGTCCCCCCACGGCCGGCGCGCAAACCCTGCCGCAAACACGCTCGTCCCCCCCACGGCCGGCGCGCAAACCCTGCCGCAAACACGCTCGTCCCCCCACGGCCGGCGCGCGAACCCTGCCGCAAACACGCTCGTCCCCCCACGGCCGGCGCGCAAACCCTGCCGCAAACACGCTCGTCCCCCCACGGCCGGCGCGCGAACCCTGCCGCAAACACGCTCTTCCCCCCACGGCCGGCGCGCGAACCCTGCCGCAAACACGCCTCGTCCCCCCACGGCCGGCGCGCGAACCCTGCCGCAAACACGCTCGTCCCCCCACGGCCGGCGCGCGAACCCTGCCGCAAACACGCTCGTCCCCCCACGGCCGGCGCGCGAACCCTGCCGCAAACACGCTCTTCCCCCCACGGCCGGCGCGCGAACCCTGCCGCAAACACGCTCTTCCCCCCACGGCCGGCGCGCGAACCCTGCCGCAAACACGCTCGTCCCCCCCCACGGCCGGCGCGCAAACCCTGCCGCAAACACGCTCGTCCCCCCACGGCCGGCGCGCGAACCCTGCCGCAAACACGCTCGTCCCCCCACGGCCGGCGCGCGAACCCTGCCGCAAACACGCTCGTCCCCCCACGGCCGGCGCGCGAACCCTGCCGCAAACACGCTCTTCCCCCCACGGCCGGCGCGCGAACCCTGCCGCAAACACGCTCTTCCCCCCACGGCCGGCGCGCGAACCCTGCCGCAAACACGCTCGTCCCCCCACGGCCGGCACGCGAACCCTGCCGCAAACGCGCTCGTCCCCCCACGGCCGGCGCGCGAACCCTGCCGCAAACGCGCTCTTCCCCCCACGGCCGGCGCGCGAACCCTGCCGCAAACACGCTCTTCCCCCCACAGCCGGCGCGCGAACCCTGCCGCAAACGCGCTCGTCCCCCCGCGGCCGGCGCGCGAACCCTGCCACAAACGCGCTCGTCCCCCCCGCGGCCGGCGCGCGAACCCTGCCACAAACGCGCTCGTCCCCCCACGGCCGGCGCGCGAACCCTGCCACAAACGCGCTCGTCCCCCCACGGCCGGCGCGCGAACCCTGCCACAAACGCGCTCGTCCCCCCACGGCCGGCGCGCGAACCCTGCCGCTAACGCGCTCGTCCCCCCACGGCCGGCGCGCGAACCCTGCCGCTAACGCGCTCGTCCCCCCACGGCCGGCGCGCGAACCCTGCCGCAAACACGCTCGTCCCCCCACGGCCGGCGCGCGAACCCTGCCGCAAACACGCTCGTCCCCCCCGCGGCCGGCGCGCGAACCCTGCCGCAAACACGCTCGTCCCCCCACGGCCGGCGCGCGAACCCTGCCACAAACACGCTCGTCCCCCCACGGCCGGCGCGCGAACCCTGCCGCAAACACGCTCGTCCCCCCACGGCCGGCGCGCGAACCCTGCCGCAAACGCGCTCGTCCCCCCACGGCCGGCGCGCGAACCCTGCCGCAAACACGCTCGTCCCCCCACGGCCGGCGCGCGAACCCTGCCACAAACACGCTCGTCCCCCCACGGCCGGCGCGCGAACCCTGCCACAAACACGCTCGTCCCCCCACAGCCGGCGCGTGAACCCTGCCGCAAACACGCTCGTCCCCCCACGGCCGGCGCGTGAACCCTGCCGCAAACACGCTCCGGCTCCGGAAATTTCCTCACACTTTGTTGCATTTTGATGCAATTCTTGTTTTTTCTCTCTTTTATGGCCAATTTTTCCACATATGTTTAAAACTAACTTATATTTGAATTCTAAGTTACAAAAATGGTTCGTGAAACAAGTTTGTGGTTTTCTCAATGAAAAATCAAAGTTTTTTCTACTCGGATTTTATGTTTTGGGTATTTTTATGGTTTTAGACCAACTGTGTTAAAAAAAAAAAAGCAACTGTAAAATCACACTGGTGAGGTTGTGCTGAAAAAATGACCCCAAACGAGGTAAACTGCTTGTGAAGTGAAATATAAAAAGGTAAAAACAAAAGTATTGTCAAACAAACATTGTTACCTTTAGAGGGTTAAACAGTGAACATTTTAAATCCAGACTTTCTTCTCGCTGCCTTTCAACACCAGCTGAAGATAAGTACTGATCGTATCCTGGCAGGTTACTTCTGTTACTTCTATTATACTTTATGTTGTCTTTGTTCATTTAATGCTGTTTTACTGATCTCTTTTTATTAATTCTCTTATTCATTTTCTTTTAATCTAATCCTCTTTAATTTAATCATGGATTTTATCTGAACTTTGCGTTTCCATGATGTCACCATCGTGAAACGCTGTAATCAGTTGTCTGTCGGAAATGTGCTGTAGAAACAAACTGGAATTGAATTTGGAAAGTTGAGGGGATATATAATTGTTGAGAGTGAATCCCCCTCTGCTAAGGGGTGGGGGTGGTGGTGGTGGGGGGGGATCCCAGCTGTTGCTAGGCAGGCAATCACTCATGCTCCAACTCTCCACAGGAGATTTTCTGATTCAGTTTTCAGACTGGGGGAGGAAGCCGGAGAGAATCCAGCACGCTCATGCAAACTAACAAGAAGCTTCCAGACGGGGAGGGGGCGATGCAACCACCACACCCCGGAGCATACTGGGAGGAAAATATGTCATTTAGCGGTGCACGGTATGAAAAATTTCAACCGATACCAATAACCGATAATTTTCTGCTTCTCATGGCCGATACCGATGTTAAAGCTGAAAATGATGGACTCTTGATCAGAAAATGCTTCTGCTGCAGATCCAGTAGTTGCTGGAGACGTCTTGATGTTGCACGGTGGGCGTGGCTTCATGTCGCCATGGCTCATGGCTAAAAAACACGGAAACGAAAAACAAACCAAAAAAACAGCATTCTGCAGGTTTGTCACCAAACAGCTGTTTTATTAACAATGTGATATTTCTGCATTTCCTCATTTCAGGAGCCTTTTAAGATGAAAACCAGCATTTTGGATAAATCTGGCGTATTTACAAGTTTCTCATTGTTTTTATGTGCTTTTTTCACATCGAATAAACAAGTAAAATTTGAAAAAAATATCGGTCATAAATTGATTTTCATTTTTAAAGCAAATATTGGCAAATACCAAAATCAGGCTGTGCATCACTAGTATATGTGCAGCGGGTGCATGGAGGTGGGGGGGGGAGCATGTTTTCCTCTCAGTGAGTCTTAGCTGGAAGCTTTCAGTGAGGAGTTTGCATGGTCTGTCCGTGCACGTGGGTTCTTCCTGCAGCCGCCTCGTGCACGGTTGTTTGCTTCATCTGCCGATGCCTCGGCCCTGTGATGGTCAGGTGACCTGTCCAGGGTGCTGGGATCGCCTCACTCATCAGTCAGCTGCTACCACAAGTAAGGATGCACAATATTGGAATTTAGGCCGATATAAGATATGCCGATATTTTAAAACTCACGTGGCCGATAACCGATATCGATATTAAAGCTGACAAAAATGAGCAGTCATCGCAAATAGCAGTTTTGTTAACCGTTTCCAACACTTTAAAAAGTAGTGGTGGGAAAAATATCAATGCACTGAAATATCACGATATTTTCATATGTCGATATCAAATTGTTACTTGAAAACGTGGCATCGATCTACTTACAAAATCTCACAAGAATTCATCGCTCTTAGAAATTCTGTTATTTTGTGAATTCCTGGGAGATTTCGTAATAGAACGATGAAATATCGCAAGATTTTGTTCGTAAAATAGATGGATACCGCATTTTTAAATGACAGTATGAATATTTCAGTGTATTAATATTTTTTCCCTCCCCTTGTCTTTAGAAGTTTTAAAGTCTGTAAAAAATTAATTTTTGAAGAAGTAGCAGCAGTATTTGTTTTTAGACTTCAGAAATAAATATCGGTGGGTTGGCCGATGTCCGATACTCAGTTTTAAGGCCGATACAGATACGGGGCCAATTATATCGTGCATCCCGAACCATAAGAGACATAAGACAGTTTTGTTATAAGCAGCCGTGTCTCTGTAACAGAACCGGTTATAGTTTATAATCCATCATTTAACCCCGTCTATGCTGATCCATTTCATCTGCAGACATCTTTATCGGCAGATAAAATGGATCAATTCCCCGTTAAAAACCATAAACTTCATGAACTGTGTCGAATCTCCAGATAAATGAGATTTAGCCAAACGTCTTGGCTCAGGTCTGGCTCCTGCAGGTGTGGGCTTGAGCCTCGGTGTCAGGGATTAAGTCCAGCCTGACAGCCAGCCGAAGCTGAATTGATCGGAGGATGTTTCTCATATCAAAGTGAAGCGATCCACCGCTGCACTGCGATAAAACAGTAAATCCACCACGAACCTTTTTACAGTTTAAGTTTGCATCTGCAAAGATGCTGCATCCACACACAAACTGGAAAACAAAAGGAAGTCGTCACCACCTTGGCTGGAAATGAATTAAACTAATGTCTGGTGCAGCATTATGAACTCTTTTTCCTCATATTTAAGAACAAGAATCCAGTGAATCGCAGACTCAGCATGACATCAAATGTCCCCTTTGATGAAAACGAAATGTTCAGAAGCTGAAAACATTAAAACTCCAACTCCTGCAAACAGAACGTCACAAATCCAGACTACAACGTTGAATTTACGTTAAAAGTAGGGATGCGTAATATTGGAATTTTGGCTGATATCTGAAATCTGCCAATATTTTACAACTCATGTGGCCAATAACCGATATCATTACCGATATTAAAGCTAAAAAAGAAAAAAAAGCAGTCATTGCAAATAGCAGTTTTGTTATCAGTTTCTGATACTTTGAAAAATAGGAGTGCGAAAGAATATTGATACACTGAAATATTGCAATATTTTCATATGTCGATATCAAAAATATCTAAAAATGCTGCATAGATCTTTACTTACAAAATCACGCGAGATTTCATCGTTCTGTTACAAAATCTCACATTTCGTGAATTCCAGCGAGATTTTGTAACAGGACAATGAAATATCGCAAGATTTCGTTTATAAAATAGATGGATAGCGCGTTTTTAAATGTCAATATGGTAACAGCATATGAAAATATCACAAATTGAGAATTCTCGTGAGATTTTGTAAGATTTCATTGCGAGATTTCATAAGTAAAATAGATCGATACTGCATTTTCAACTGTCAATATGATATCAGCATATGAAAATATTTCAGTTTGTCAATATTTTTTCCCACCCAGAAATTTCAGTGTTTGTAAAAAAAGTTTTTGAAGAAGATGATAAAGTTTTGGGTTTTTTTTTAGACTTTAGAAACAGCGGCCTGATCGGTTAAATATCGGTTAAATATCAGTGGGGTGGCTGATGTTCGATACTCAGTTTCAAGGCCGATATTGATGGGGCCAATAATATGGTGATGATAAAAATGAGGTGGTACGTTGAACCCGTTATCGCGTGCAGGCTTCATGAATCAAACGCGCTTCTTGAATCTGTGCAGCTTCGACATTTCAGACGGAGAAAGTGAGAGAGTTCATGCATCAGTGCAAACGTGCACGCGTGTCACGATGAGAAGTGTGGGACGTGAATGAAAGAGGAAAGGTTGATTTCACCTCCCTCATGGAGAAATGATGGAAAGTGTTCGCCACGTGTGACCCAAATGTATGAGGTGCAAAATCCCGGGGATCATTTCCGAGCTCGGGGGGGGCAATTAGAGAGATGACTGATCCAGACGAACACGTTCTAGCAAACACCAGGCACCTGGAGCCCCGACGTCGCCTCTACGACCTTTAATTAGAGATGGAAGTCAGTGCTGGAGTCGGGTTTAAAACGGGAGCAGAAATCCGGTCATCAGCAGAGACTATGCTGCAGCGTTTAGATGAAACCGTTCCTCATGCACGTCATGCAGCGCTGCAGGAGCCTGCTAACCCGCCATCTTAACCAGGTGATGGAGACGGTACGCTCTAAGAATGCAGGATAAACCAGGAACACCCGGGTTTAAAACAGGAGCAGAAATCCGGTCTTCCACAGCGACTATGCTGCAGCGTTTAGATGAAACCGTTCCTCATGCACGTCATGCACGTCATGCAGCGCTGCAGGAGCCTGCTAACCCGCCATCTTAACCAGGTGATGGAGACGGTACGCTCTAAGAATGCAGGATAAACCAGGAACACCCGGGTTTAAAACGGGAGCAGAAATCCGGTCATCAGCAGAGACTATGCTGCAGCGTTTAGATGAAACCGTTCCTCATGCACGTCATGCAGCGCTGCAGGAGCCTGCTAACCCGCCATCTTAACCGGGTGATGGAGACGGTACGCTCTAAGAATGCAGGATAAACCAGGAACATCCGGGTTTAAAACAGGAGCAGAAATCCGGTCTTCCACAGCGACTATGCTGCAGCGTTTAGATGAAACCGTTCCTCATGCACGTCATGCACGTCATGCAGCGCTGCAGGAGCCTGCTAACCCGCCATCTTAACCAGGTGATGGAGACGGTACGCTCTAAGAATGCAGGATGAACCAGGAACACCCGGGTTTAAAACGGGAGCAGAAATCCGGTCTTCCACAGCGACTATGCTGCAGCGTTTAGATGAAACCGTTCCTCATGCACGTCATGCAGCGCTGCAGGAGCCTGCTAACCCGCCATCTTAACCAGGTGATGGAGACGGTACGCTCTAACAATGCAGGATAAACCAGGAACATCCGGGTTTAAAACAGGGGTGCAGAAATCCGGTCTTCCACAGAGACTATGCTGCAGCGTTTAGATGAAACCGTTCCTCATGCACGTCATGCAGCGCTGCAGGAGCCTGCTAACCCGCCATCTTAACCAGGTGATGGAGACGGTACGCTCTAACAATGCAGGATAAACCAGGAACACCCGGGTTTAAAACAGGAGCAGAAATCCGGTCTTCCACAGCGACTATGCTGCAGCGTGTGGATGAAACCGTTCCTCATGCACGTCATGCAGCGCTGCAGGAGCCTGCTAACCCGCCATCTTAACCAGGTGATGGAGACGGTACGCTCTAACAATGCAGGATAAACCTGCAATCAGCCTGAAAACTGAGTATCGGACATCGACCACCCCACCGATATTTAACCAATCAGGCCGCTGTTTCTAAAGTAAAAAAAAAAAAAAAAAAAAAATTCTTCAAAAACTTCTTTTTTTTACAGACTTCAAAACTTCTAAAGACTAGGGGTGGAAAAAAATGTTGATACACCGAAATATTGCGATATTTCACATGCTGATAAACAGATATCAGATAATACGGAGCAACAGAATCTCGCCAGATCTTGTTCCGTTAACAGCAGTCCAGCATGTTTATAAGTCCCCGTTATCCTGAAGAACTTCATTTCCCAGCATTCCTTTCAGAGTCATGTGACTACGGTGCAGCTGCTGCTGCTACAGACCGACTTATTAATAAATGCTAGTATCTGATATATGGTAGTATCTGATATATGCTAGTATCTGATATATGCTAGTATCTGATATATGCTAGTATCTGATATATGCTAGTATCTGATACCTGCTCGTATCTGATACCTGCTCGTATCTGATACCTGCTCGTATCTGATACCTGCTCGTATCTGATACCTGCTAGTATCTGATACCTGGTAGTATCTGATACCTGCTAGTATCTGATATATGGTAGTATCTAATACCTGCTAGTATCTGATATATGGTAGTATCTGATACCTGCTAGTATCTGATATATGCTAGTATCTAATACCTGCTAGTATCTGATATATGGTAGTATTTGATACCTGCTAGTATCTGATATATGGTAGTATCTGATATCTGGCTCAGTTCAGGAGATTTTGGGATCCTTTTTCTCAGAGCTGAATATAGTTGCATTTGTCAGATTATGAGAGATACTGTACAACCTCACAGTTTTCTGCATATATCGGTAGATATTGGATATCGGAATGTAAGAGTTGGACATTATCGGTACATTGGATATCGGTAAAAAAGCCTGTGTATGGAACATCCCTACAACACAGTAAACCAGTTCGGGGTTGACGTTCCGGTCACGTCTCTCCCTCCATCGCTCTCCATCCCACATCTTATTAAACTCCTCATCACAGCGAAGCTTTTGCAGCAGCTATAATTTAAATCCGTGATGGAGTCCGCGTCTCTCTGAAGAAGCTCGTTTGATTTATCCATCACGGCAAAAACCGTCTGCACCAAGTTAGTGAACTGGGTTTGTCGCTGCAGCAGGATCACGGCCTCCATCCTCCCTCTGAGCAAAATGCTGCGATAGTATCAGTTCAGTGTCGTAGATATTCCATCTTATTCCTCAGATTTATTCCATCACTCAGTTTCTCTGTGTGTCCCAGACGCTCCGAAACCATGTAGAATAAAAACAGCTGCATTTTACTAAAATATACTGGTTAAAGATTCAATGTTGAGAATGAGAAATGAATCTGTAATCGTCATGTAAACACACACAAAAGTACTGAAAACTGGTACGTAGGGTACCGGGACTGATCCGCAGGTACCGGAAGTTGGTACGGTAACCATCCCCAGCAGTGACGGCCCGAAAACGCACATCATGAATGTTGGTGTGCCATCAAAACGAGTCAGAAACGCAGATTTTTACGATGGAAAAGTTGCATTAGAACCTCAAGTCTTTCTGGGGTTGGTTTCATTTTAAGCGCGTGGATGCAGAGTCGCGCTTCAAACGAGGAACGGATAAATCTCCAAGTATCGGTGTCGTCCTGGGAGCAAAACTAGAAGCATGAAAAATCATTATTACATGAAATTTAACGTCATTATTCAGCTAAAAGCCGACGTTTCAACAATAAACTGATACACGTAAACGTCCAGCATGACAAAGCTCAACAAATTCAGCAGATTTGATTTTATGTCTCGTTCAGATCAGCCCATTAACTGTCATTTGATCCAAAACTGGAGCATCTCAGTTCTATTGTTACTCTTTCTGACCACATTTCCATTTGGAACAAATATAAATAAAAGCCGATGCCCTCTTTGGGGCCGTTGCAGGGTTACTGAGCGGCCTGGATATCCTCTCCTCAAAGCTTTCCCATCATAAATGTTTCATTTCTCTTGCATTCAGTTTTTTTTTTCCGTTATACAACATGAATATGAGTTATGAAGTCTGTCTGATGACCTTCAGTTAGACTTCCAAAGACAAACACAAACACCTGCACTGTGTTTCTGTTCATTAATGCTACTTTTATGTGAAATAAACCTCGTCTGGACAGAAAGCTTCCAGAGGTAACTGATCCATAAACGCTCCACTAAACTTAACAGATAGAAGGTATTATAAAAAACCCCGTATGCCAAAGAATAAAGAGTTAAAACTCATTTATTTGTTTTGCCATTAAATTAAAGTTTATCTGATGAGTGAAAAGTGCAAGTTTCCATCTTAGAATTTAAGAAAAATGATCATAATGCATGGAAATGATGCAAACAAAATAGGGATGCACAATATTGGAATTTTGGCCGATATCTGATATTTTAAAACTCATGTGGCCAATAACCGATATCGATACCGATATTAAAGCTGAAAAAAATAAGCAGTCATTCCAAAGAGCAGTTTTGTTATCAGTATCTGACACTTTAGATAATAGAGGTCGGAAAAAATATCAATATACTGAAATATTGCAATATTTTCATATGCTGATATCAAATCGATATCTAAAAACGTGGCATCGATATTACTTACTTACTCATTCTGTTACAAAAGCTCATATTTTGTGATTCCCGCAAGATTTTGTAACAAAATGATGAAATATCACAAGATTTCGTTAGTAAAATAGATGGATACCGCATTTTTAAATGTCAAATATCTGCATATGAAAATATCATGAATTTTTGTGAATTGTCCTGAGATATCGTAACAGAACAATGAAATATCGCGAGATTTCATCGTTCTGTTACAAAATCTCACGATAATTTGTGAATGCCCACGCGATTTTGTAGCAGAACGATGAAATATTGTGAGATTTCGTTAGTGAAACAGCTTGATGCCTCATTTTCAAATGTCAATTTGATATCAGCATATGAAAATATGATATTTCAGTGTATCAATATTTTTCCCCACACCGCGTCTTTAGAAGTTAAAGTCTGTAAAAAAAATTTTGAAGAAGAAAAGAAAAAAAGATTGTTTTTTTTTAAATTTAGAAAACAACGAGCTGATCTGTTAAATATCGATCAAATATCGGTTAAATATATCCGATACTCAGTTTTAAGGCTGCTATAGACCGATACCGATAGGGGGCCGATTCTATCGGCATTCCAACCCAAAACAATTCACTTTCATTAAATTAACAGAAATGAATGATGAAATAAACAAAAGGTGGAATTGGCTCCGTTTAGTTGTGACAGCAGCATGTTCATGTTTTTATCTCATGAAGTCGCTTTCTCAAGTGTTTGAGTTCATGAATGTTAGAAAATTTAAGTATTAGTGGTGAATGCGATTTCCACGGCCTACTTCTCTGCTCTCAAAGCTTTGCTACTCAAGTTTAAGGTCAATGCTTCGCTCCTCTCGGATCCTATTTTCTGGTGGAGGAAATATTTTGTAAAAAACAAGAGCATAAAAATCTCAGAAGCTTTGAAGACTAAAATGCAGCCAGATCTCCGCTGCTATCAGCATTCCTGACCCGTGCTGTCGGAGCAGTTTCAGAAACCGAAAATGAAAGCGGGCAGCAAACATGACTGCTGACAGACTTTCCACCGATATCAGACTTTCGGCCGATATTTCACCGATCCATCAATGACGTCGTCATTTTGAATCTGCTCCGGTAAAACTCTCATTCACATCGATTAATCTTTAAAACAAACAAAGACACGTCTCACTCGTGTGTGTTTTATGTCTTTGTGGCGTTTTTGTCGTGAGCTCTGTCACTATGTGCTGGACAATAAAGTTTTTACAATCCAGAATACACCACACGTAAAGGACGTCGGTTGCAAACAAGGTAAGCAAACATGTCGGCGGTATGGAGACGTGTTATTTACAGTCTCTGATGGAGACACGTGACAAACACTCGTGCTGCAACAGTTTAAAGGAACATTCCACCCACAGAATGATGTAACTTTATCTTCCACCCCCCTCATGGTGAGAAAGACTCTGCAGCACTTTTTTAATATCTCAAATGCAGCCGGCGATCAGGAAGGCTTCTCGTTTCCCCCCAACTTTCATATAATGGGGAAAGAAAAAACAAAAGGATATCCCCAACAAGGAAAAAAAAGACGAGATTGCTTGCGCTTTTTCTTTTCTTTCTTTTAGATCAATATCCACCCCCTCTTGGACCCTCTTGTGTTTGTCCCGGTTTGTCTGCAGCTCTGTCGCTCTTAGCACAATGTAAACAGTGAATTTCTTCTTCTATGCTTGCATTATCAGCAGAGTAGGCTCTGAACGTCGAGGCTTCCGTAGTTTCGTGACCACGCATGTGCGTGCATTACGGAAGTAAACTTTTAGGCTCTAAAAATCTACTAAATGACGTCGTTTCCAGTAAATTCTGGACGCTACCCACTCAGGACACTTGGATTACATTGGACGAGCAGTATGGAGGAATATTGACACGTTTTTGCGGACTTATGGACCTTTTTGGCTCGGACCCCGGTGAACTCTATTGGGGGGAAACGAGAAGCCTTCCTGATCGCTGGCTGCATTTGACATAAATAAAAAAGTGCTGCAGAGTCTTTCTCACCATGAGGGGAAGTGGAAGATAAAGTTACATCATTCTGTGGGTGGACTATTCCTTTAAGGTAAACTGTTTGTGGAAATGCAGGAAATGCACCGTGTCCCTTCAGTCTCAGAGCTGCGCAGTCGTCCTCGCGTAGACCTCCAGTATCCAGCGTTTTGGCCGCCGCGTGCTCCTCACGTGCTGCAGCAGGTATGCACACAAACGCTCCTGATGCTGACACGTGCGTCCACAGCAGGTATACTCCAGCCTACGGTGGCGATACCGGACTACATGAGCTGCACCGGGTTTCTCGTTTGATGTTTAACCTTTTCATCGCAGTCAGTTCAGGACAAAAAATGTAAAAAATCCTTTTTATGATACTCAGTAAACTGCCGGTAAACAAGTTATTTAAATAGACATTTCCAAAGAGGGAGATTTTTGGGGAATGGAGAAAGGGACGAAGAGGGGGGGGGAAAAGGAAACAAGAAAAAAAGGAAAAAAAAAAAGGGAGAAAAAAGAGAGAGAACTAAAAAAAAAAAAAACCAGAAGCCCTTCGTCCCTGTGCAGGTACGAGTACTGATGTACTAGCAAAGCCAGGTGTACTTTCACCTTAAAAGGTACAGTATGTAAGAATTACTGACATCTAGTGGTAAAGATGGGTGTTGCAAGAAAAGATGTTCTCTTTCAAATGACTTGATATTCCAGCACTGTAGTGAATGTACGGTGGCCGTTGGTGGCCAAAATTGTCCCAGACATGAAGCGGTTTTTATCTGTGAGTGGA
This sequence comes from Atherinomorus stipes, assembly GCA_023101725.1. Taxonomy (NCBI): domain Eukaryota; kingdom Metazoa; phylum Chordata; class Actinopteri; order Atheriniformes; family Atherinidae; genus Atherinomorus; species Atherinomorus stipes. The sequence goes on from JALJCO010010862.1 coordinate 119,525, forward strand.
TCAGTGGTCTCAGGTGTAGCTTTGACTGGATTATGAGGAACTATTTTTAATATCTTTTCAGACATTAAACAGTCTGTAACTCCCATTAAACAAAGCGGGAACAGCAGTTTTAAAGCTATTCACTCACATTGTTTTGTCCATTCAGGGACACCATAGTAAATATGGCCGCCTCCATATGTGCACCGCCCAGCAAGTAGAAATAAACGACTCATTCTAAGAAAATAAACATAACAGCTGTTCTAGTGCAGCGATTACACATCAATAGAAACATAGTTTTGAATTAAATATCACATTTTTCTGCCATTGACCTTTGATTTTTTACACACTGTACCTTTAAACATTTGTTGTTTTCATGGTGGTGAAGCTCTAAACTTTCACTGGTCTCCGGTAAAAGTTAGATTTGAAGCCAGAGCTTGGCAGCCGACTCACATGCAGTAATCTAATCTCAAAGAAAAGAGATCCGTAAGTACACACTCCCCAGCCCGGTGAAAAGGGCACTCCTCTTCCTCCTCTTCCTCCTCTGACTCCATTAGAAATAATTATCTGCGATCGATGGTTGAAGCCCTCTGAGGAGCGGGAACATGAACTCGTCTCGCAGCGTCAGGCTTCACGTCTTTGACTTCTGAGGCTCGGCTGGTCTCGGCCCCGCAGCAGATTGTGCTACTTAGCGGGGTCCTCCATACAAAAGCCCCCTCTGAGCAGGTCAACCGCAGGGGGGGCTGTGATGGTAAACGCACCCATATCTGGCCACCCGGTGCGACTCTGCTGCAGCGTGAAAAACCAGGTCGTCAGTGCGGGAGCCACCGCGGCGGAAAATTGTGTCCAGCAGAGCGTGCGAGGAGGATGTGACAGTAAAGACATGCGATCCTGATGAAAATCAGATGCAGTCGGCTTCTCCTGCAGCCCATAAGAGGGGCCAAGTTCAGATGATGAGGGGCACAGGTCGGCTCATTACCGTGGGTGTGCACCACTGAAAACATGGCAGAAATATAAATATGCCTCCATGTTTGTAATAACAAGCAGCATTTTCACAGTCATCTGAAGAAGTCGCAGCATAAATGTGTGCAGGTGGATAAAGCTTCCCTCACTGAGCTCAACCGAAGCCACAGTCTCATCTTTACCTTCATTACGCTGCCTCAGCCGTCCCAGGAGGCGCACAGCGCTACCGCTCCACCAAAAGCCCTGAAGTGAGCTTGCAAATAGCCATCCTTGCACTTATGCAGATGGATCGCTCCGTGCCCTGAAGTCTACGTTTTAATCATTTCAGGTTTGCAGGTGAAATTCCTGGATGGAGTCAAAGCAGGAACTTCGTGCGGTCTGTTCGGATAAGTTTCACTCGTCTACACAAACAGGGATGTTGCCTATGATCAGGGATGCACGATTAATTGAACCCCTAACGGTATCGGCCTATATCGGCCTTAAAACTGTCGGACATCGGCTGCCCCACCAGTATTCAACCGATATTTAACCGATCCGCCCGCTGTTTCTAAAGTCTAAAAAAAAAAAAAAAAAACTACTACTACTTCTCCAAAAACTTCTTTTTTACAGACTTTAAATGTTCTAAAGACTTGGGGTGGGAAAAAGCATAGATAGATACACTGAAATATCACGATATGTTCACATGCTGATATCATATTGACATTTAAAAATGCGGTATCCATGTATTTTACCAACAAAATATTGCGATATTTCATCGTTCTGTTACGAAATCTCGCAGAAATTCACAAAACAGTGAGATTTTTTATGTAAATTGTTGTATATTATATAGTAATTTCCCCTCAGGGATCACAACAGTATATCAATGCCGTGTGTTTAAATATCAATTTGATATCTTCATATGAAAATATCACGGTATTTCAGTAACTCAATATTTTTTCCCACCCCTATTTTTCAGTGTTGGAAACTGACAAAACTGACTGCTGTATCATATTGACATTCAAAAACATGGTATCGATCTATTTTACTGATGAAATCTCGCGACATTTCATCATTCTGTTACTTAATCTCACGAGAATTCACAAAAATGTTGCGATATTTTCATATGCTGATATCATACTGACATTTAAAAACGCGGTATGCATCTCTTTTACGAACAAAATCTTGTAATATTTCATCGTTCTGTTACGAAATCTCGCAGGAATTTAAAAAATATCGTGAGATTTTGTAACAGAACAATGAAATCTTGTGAGGATTTGTACGTAAAATAGATCAATGCCACGCTTTAAAATGTCGATTTGATATCGGCATAAAAATATCATGATATTTCAGTGTATCGATATCTTTTCCCACCCCTATGTTTCAAAATGTTGGAAACGGATAACAAAACTACTATTGGCAATGACTGCTTATTTTTATCAGCTTTAATATCGGTATCGATATTGGTCATCAGCCACATGAGTTTTCAAATATCTGCCAAAATTCCAACATCGTGCATCCCTGATACGAACAGCAGAATAGTCCGTCCCCACAAAAATAATAGCATTCATTTCATTGCTGGAGTTATGACAAGCAAAAGAGACAATGTAGTTATCAGGAGTCCAGCAGATGTTCTACATCCGGTATATTTATCATTCTTTTCCTGGAATGTGTCCTAAACTGAACATTTGGTCACAGCTGATCCTTTTCATTGATTAGAAGATGGGTGAAGCGTTAGTTGTAACCAATGAGGAGACATTTTTCCAGTTTCTCTGTAACTGGCAAGCAGATATGAACCAAGCAAGACACAGTAGCTTTTCTACAATACTGGGGGGTAAGGAGACGGAAGCCAGCATCAAGGAAGGTGGGAGGAGGATATGTGGGGAGGAAGGAGAAGAGGAAGATGAGGCCATGTACGTACAGGCAGATTCCAGATGAGTTAGGCTTCCACTTGTGGACCAATCACGGCCTCACGGCGGCCGAGGCTGCCGAGATCCACGGTGAATTCACAAATCCAAACATTTCACCGGGAAAACAAGTTTGCAAAGTACTGTGCAGTTATCCAAAACCTTGTCATGTACAGAATACATGCAGTGGTATTTCATGTGTACTGTGTACTACTGTCATTTTACTCTGGACGACCCAGAGAAGGTGGATACAGTTCAGTCACATCCAGGTCGGTAACGTGGCAGGACAGACGGAGGCCTGGGCAGGGTCTGATCCCAGACTTCCAGGTGAGAGGCGAGGGGAGTACCTGGTCATCAGCCAGGTATTCAGTCCAGTCCGCAACTCCACCCGAGGGTTTATACTTGAAGTTCTTCTAAAGAATCACTGAGATGTTTGTTTCATACTGCTGTGAATAAATTACTGTACGGTAGATGACAAAAGCATACTGTATGAAGTAAAATGTGAATCAGATGTATTATGTGTCACGTATTCAGTAAAAACAGTAACATATAACTTTACTGTAGTTTTCAGATGGCTGTACATCCAGCGTATCGTACTTCTGGGCATTTTCAGGCTTCCAAGATCCTAGTTTTGTATTCAGGAACACTCAGACTATCACAATGAAAACGTGATGAAGCCATTTGAGTACCTCGTTTGTACTCAGTGGTGTCGGTACTTTTTATTTTGATGACAGTTTCACCTACATGAAGACTTGCTTTTGAGGATCAACTATTCTTTTTCAGCAAGTGACGCGCTTTTGCAGTTTATCCACTAGGTTTTGTTGTTTGCATTAGGGATGCACGGTATTGGAATTTTGGCCGATATCCGATATGCCAATATTTTATAGCTCATGTGGCCGATAACCGATGTTGATACCGATATTAAAGCTGAGAAAAAATAAGCAGTCATTGCAACAAGCAGTTTTCTTTAAAAATAGGGGTGGGAAAAAATGTCATATACCGAAGTATTGTAATATTTTCATATGCCGATATCAAATCGATATTTAAAAATGCCGCAGCGATCTATTTTACTTACAAAATCTCACTAGATTTCATCATTCTGCTCCAAAATCTCATATTTTGTGAATTCCCGCAAGATTTCTTAACAGAACAATGAAATATCGCAAGATTGTGTCAGGAAAATAGATGGATACCACGTTTTTGAATGTCAATATAAGATCAGCATATGAAAATATCGCGATATTTCACTGTATCGATATTTTTTCCCAGCCCCATTTTGGAGTTTTTCTAGACTTTAGAAACATCGGCCTGATCGGTTAAATTTCGGTGGAGTGGCCGATGTCCGATACTCAATAGGGGGCCGATTTTCTCGTGCATCCCTAGTTTGCACGAATTGTTCTGAGAAATGCACTTACTGTTGTGCAAATGTAAATAGTGACGTGAGAAATGCACTTACTGTTGTGCAAATGTAAATAGTGAGGTGAGAAATGCACTTACTGTTGTGCAAATGTAAATAGTGACGTGAGAAATGCACTTACTGTTGTGCAAATGTAAATAGTGACGTGAGAAATGCACTTACTGTTGTGCAAACGTAAATAGTGACGTGAGAAATGCACTTACTGTCGTGCAAACGTAAATAGTGACGTGAGAAATGCACTTACTGTCGTACAAACGTAAATAGTGACGTGAGAAATGCACTTACTGTCGTGCAAACGTAAATAGTGACGTGAGAAATGCACTGTTGTGCAAACGTAAATAGTGACGTGAGAAATGCACTTACTGTCGTGCAAACGTAAATAGTGAGGTGAGAAATGCACTTACTGTCGTGCAAACGTAAATAGTGACGTGAGAAATGCACTTACTGTTGTGCAAACGTAAATAGTGACGTGAGAAATGCCCTTACTGTCGTGCAAACGTAAATAGTGACGTGAGAAATGCACTTACTGTCGTGCAAACGTAAATAGTGACGTGAGAAATGCACTTACTGTCGTGCAAACGTAAATAGTGACGTGAGAAATGCACTTACTGTCGTGCAAACGTAAATAGTGACGTGAGAAATGCACTTACTGTCGTACAAACGTAAATAGTGACGTGAGAAATGCACTTACTGTTGTGCAAATGTAAATAGTGACGTGAGAAATGCACTTACTGTCGTGCAAACGTAAATAGTGACGTGAGAAATGCACTTACTGTCGTGCAAACGTAAATAGTGACATGAGAAATGCACTTACTGTCGTACAAACGTAAATAGTGACGTGAGAAATGCACTTACTGTTGTGCAAATGTAAATAGTGAGGTGAGAAATGCACTTACTGTCGTGCAAACGTAAATAGTGACGTGAGAAATGCACTTACTGTTGTGCAAATGTAAATAGTGAGGTGAGAAATGCACTTACTGTCGTACAAACGTAAATAGTGACGTGAGAAATGCACTTACTGTCGTGCAAATGTAAATAGTGACGTGAGAAATGCACTTACTGTCGTGCAAACGTAAATAGTGACGTGAGAAATGCACTTACTGTCGTGCAAACGTAAATAGTGACGTGAGAAATGCACTGTTGTGCAAACGTAAATAGTGACGTGAGAAATGCACTTACTGTCGTACAAACGTAAATAGTGACGTGAGAAATGCACTTACTGTTGTGCAAATGTAAATAGTGACGTGAGAAATGCACTTACTGTCGTGCAAACGTAAATAGTGACGTGAGAAATGCACTTACTGTCGTGCAAACGTAAATAGTGACATGAGAAATGCACTTACTGTCGTACAAACGTAAATAGTGACGTGAGAAATGCACTTACTGTTGTGCAAATGTAAATAGTGAGGTGAGAAATGCACTTACTGTCGTGCAAACGTAAATAGTGACGTGAGAAATGCACTTACTGTCGTGCAAACGTAAATAGTGACGTGAGAAATGCACTTACTGTTGTGCAAATGTAAATAGTGACGTGAGAAATGCACTTACTGTCGTGCAAACGTAAATAGTGACGTGAGAAATGCACTTACTGTCGTGCAAACGTAAATAGTGACGTGAGAAATGCACTTACTGTCGTACAAACGTAAATAGTGACGTGAGAAATGCACTTACTGTTGTGCAAATGTAAATAGTGACGTGAGAAATGCACTTACTGTCGTGCAAACGTAAATAGTGACATGAGAAATGCACTTACTGTTGTGCAAACGTAAATAGTGACATGAGAAATGCACTTACTGTTGTGCAAACGTAAATAGTGACATGAGAAATGCACTTACTGTTGTGCAAACGTAAATAGTGACGTGAGAAATGCACCAAAGCGACTGAGAAAAACTGTAATACCATTACTGACATTACAGGAATGGAACCTGCCTCTGATCTCGTCTCATTTACGTACGCACTCCCTTCCCTTTGAAATGAAGCAAACCCAAATGTGTATCTATGTAATGCACCAAAAAAAACGAGTGTGCTGAATACTTTTCACATCAAAGAGAAGATAATAAAGACAGTCGCATTGCAAACTTCTCCAAATACAGCAAAGCCAGCGCATAAAGCTGTCAAGAGTGAGGATATTACCAATCCAGTGGCAATTCCTCCGTCTTTTCATCCGCTGTAATTCTTTTTGCTCCATCATTTAATTCATTTGTAAGCTCAAAGCCTCGAACCTGCCTGCGTTAATATGAGATAAACCTCTGAATGGAGAGCGACGTTAATTGCGTCTAAAAGAATCCGGCTGAAGTGGCAGCCTCCCCTGTCAGTGACTCTTATTCCCCTCCACGCTGACATCAAAAGCAATAAGTGGGAAGAGCTATTTTAATTGCCTTGAAGTGACCTGCCTGCGTAGGCACCAATACACCGCTTTGTGTGCTCACTTCAAATTAGTCCTCCAGTTTCTGCATTTTTCTTGACAGTTAAGTTCAGAGGTTTATAACGGTCACTTTATCTCCATGAAACATGTTCGGAGAAAACACTCCAGCGGGGAACGCACACGCAAATGCACGGCAAGCAAGCAGGCATACACACCTACACGTAGTTTAAACATCTGGGTGTCAGTTATCCCTGACATTCCCCCCCCCCCCCAAAAAAAAAGTATCTGGCATTCTGTCGCCATCTAGGCAGCAGGGGCTGAACTGCTGGGAAAACCAGAGAAGTCTGTCGGGGTTGATACGTCTGTACTGAATGGCTGGGAGAAAGAGATAAATAGATGCATGCAAGCTTTGTGGTGTGCACAGACATGAAGGGAAGAAGAGGATAGAAAAGAAAGGAGGTGGGCAGAGAAGAGAAGAGAGACAGCTGCTGGGACTTCCTGTAAAAGTCAAAAACAACTGTTTCCATATTGAACTAGAGAGGGTTTGTTTTCTTCCAAGAGCCTCAACGGAGATGTTGAGATGTAAAATCCCAAAGTCGGGGTGGGACAGAATAAAAGTACAACTGCCATCACTTCTGTGCTCCAGGAGGGTGTAAAAAGCAACGTGAAACTGAAATAAAGTTGCATCTTTGAGATTATCCAGCTCCAGGGCTGTAAGTGGGATCAGCGGCTGCTTCAGTGTTCACTACAAAGGTGCAGCTGTGTTTGTCTTTGGCTACAAAAAGCAGCATTTGCTGTGTTTTTCAAACACAAACCTGGAGATCAGTTCTGGATCAACTGACAAACAGCTCGTCTGGAACAAGAGTCAACAGAATCATCAAAGAGAAGAATTCATCACGTGGATTAAAACGACAGAAATGCCGGGAACGTGCACTCGCATGCAGAAGTGCACGTTCACGAAAAGGATGCAACTCAGACAACGATCGAGTTTGTAATCAGCATGATGAAAAGGTTCAGCTCCAGTTGATCCTTCCAAACGTCCCAGTTACACTCAGGGTTCCAGTTAAGGGGAAGCTAGAGGGAGCCCAGCTCCCCTGGAAATGCTCAGGGTTCCAGTTAAGGGGAAACTAAAGGGAGCCTGGCTCCCCTGAAAACACTCAGGGTTCCAGTTAAGGGGAAGCTAAAGGGAGCCCGGCTCCCCTGAAAACACTCGGGGTTCCAGTTAAGGGGAAGCTAAAGGGAGCCCGGCTCCCCTGAAAACACTCGGGGTTCCAGTTAAGGGGAAACTAAAGGGAGCCCGGCTCCCCTGAAAACACTCGGGGTTCCAGTTAAGGGAAGACTAAAGGGAGCCTGGCTCCCCTAAAAAACACTCGGGGTTCCAGTTAAGGGGAAGCTAAAGGGAGCCTGGCTCCACTGAAAACACTCGGGGTTCCAGTTAAGGGGAAACTAAAGGGAGCCCGGCTCCCCTGAAAACACTCGGGGTTCCAGTTAAGGGGAAACTAAAGGGAGCCCGGCTCCCCTGAAAACACTCGGGGTTCCAGTTAAGGAGAAACTAAAGGGAGCCCGGCTCCCCTGAACACACTCGGGGTTCCAGTTAAGGGGAAGCTAAAGGGAGCCTGCCCCCCCTGAAAACACTCGGGGTTCCAGTTAAGGGGAAACTAAAGGGAGCCCGGCTCCCCTGAACACACTCAGGGTTCCAGTTAAGGGGAAGCTAAAGGGAGCCCAGCTCCCCTGAACACACTCGGGGTTCCAGTTAAGGGGAAGCTAAAGGGAGCCCGGCTCCCCTAAAAAAACTCGGGGTTCCAGTTAAGGGGAAGCTAAAGGGAGCCTGGCTCCCCTGAAAACACTCGGGGTTCCAGTTAAGGGGAAGCTAAAGGGAGCCTGGCTCCCCTGAAAACACTCAGGGTTTGACTTAAGGGGAAGCTAAAGGGAGCCCGGCTCCCCTAAAAAACTCGGGGTTCCAGTTAAGGGGAAGCTAAAGGGAGCCTGGCTCCCCTGAAAACACTCAGGGTTTGACTTAAGGGGAAGCTAAAGGGAGCCCGGCTCCCCTGAACACACTCGGGGTTCCAGTTAAGGAGAAGCTAAAGGGAGCCTGGCTCCCCTGAACACACTCGGGGTTCCAGTTAGGGAAAGCTAAGGGAGCCCGGCTCCCCTGGAAAAACTCAGGGTTCCAGTTAAGGGGAAGCTAAAGGGAGCCTGGCTCCCCTGAACACACTCGGGGTTCCAGTAAGGGGAAGCTAAAGGGAGCCCGGCTCCCCTGAAAAAACTCGGGGTTCCAGTTAAGGGGAAGCTAAAGCGAGCCCGGCTCCCCTGAACACACTCGGGGTTCCAGTTAAGGGGAAGCTAACCCGGCTCCCCTGAACACACTCGGGGTTCCAGTTAAGGGGAAGCTAACCCGGCTCCCCTGAACACACTCGGGGTTCCAGTTAAGGGGAAGCTAACCCGGCTCCCCTGAAAACACTCGGGGTTCCAGTTAAGGGGAAGCTAACCTGGCTCCCCTGAACACACTCGGGGTTCCAGTTAAGGGGAAGCTAAAGGGAGCCTGGCTCCCCTGAAAACACTCGGGGTTGCAGTTAAGGGGAAGCTAACCCGGCTCCCCTGAACACACTCAGGGTTTCAGTTAAGGGGAAACTATGGCTCCCCTGAACCTGAGACAAAGCTCTCAGGAACATCTGTGTTCAGCTTCTGTTTACCTCCATAAGGTTCCTGCTGTCTCTTAAATAAGGACAACAGCATTAATTGTCCGTGTTTATTCCTTTATTATATTTTCCTACAGATTTTTTTACTGTGTCAGATTATTTTTCATTGACTTGTCTGGTCATCCCTGCAGGCGGTGCTGGATTCATGTCACCACTCAAACCGGTGGTGTCACTGTTTCAGTCGGTAGGAACTTTGTTCTTGTGGATGCCGCGGCCCCGGCTGGCTTCGGTTTAGGCTGATAACAGGACTGACCTTAGTCCTGAATCTGAGTCCGTTCTGATCCGACTCTACAGCAGCTGCTTCGGCCGTGGACAGCAGAATGCTTCGTTTGTCTTGCTGTTAAGAGAACTTTCTGACCCTTATTCCACTTTCACAGAGAATAATGATGAACAGGGAAGGCTGCAGCTTTATTTAACCGTGTGGTTTATTTAAATTACTGTTCAGCTATTTCATTCCAGTAAGTTGTTATTCTACATGTGAATCTGCTTTGATCCGGTCATATTCTGGTGCCATTTCTGTGATCCTCATCCCTTCAGCTGCAAGAACGTTTTTGTCCGCATTAGACTGTAACTGTAAAAGCAAGCTAACTCATATCAGCACCCTCTTAACATGTCTCTGTGACAATTATAAGCTTCATAAAACTCAGATTTCTATGCAGCGTGTGCCAGGATTTACAGCTCAGAGTAATAGCTGCTCTAAAAGGAAATTCTATAGCAGATGTGACGGGGGAAGTTAATTGCAAGCCTTTTGTTGAGTTGACTCCAGTTATATTTATATAGTTCCACTTTATTATAAGAATCTGTAAAGAAAAAATCTTTCCAGCAAACACTTGATGTGTGATAAAAAGCTGGAGCTGCTCTCCGAGCACTCGCTGCCCTGCTCCGAGCCCTGCACTGACCTGCAGTAAGTGGCATTCACTTACGAGTCTGCAACGCAGCTATTACCGTAACTGAGCAGAAAACATGCGACCGCGGAGCTCGTCCCCTCACGGCTGCGACTGCGGCAAGCATGCTGGGAAAGGAGGCGTTTACATGAACCCTCCCACCGTGCTGCTGCAGCGCCGCACGTTTACAGACGGGAATCATCACGACCGCTGCAGAAGCAAATACGCCCTCCGTCCTGCCAGAGCTGCGAGCGCCACGTGTTCGGACAAACGAGGCGACGGCACGTTTGGATGTTTGATAGAAGCGACTTAAACAGGCCTGCTGACAGTCGGGTCTGGGACAAGAGGAGAGAAGATGGCCCCCCCCCCACGCCCAGATCTTTCCTCATCTCTCTGTCCCGTTACACTGACAATAATAGTTATTTCTAGCAGTTTATACGTGCATTTACTCACGGGTAACATTTCTGCATCACTGAGTCCTGACGACATTACGTTAAGTTGCCCTTCGTCATTCATCCAGTATCATGGCAGAGACGAGGCAGCTTCTGTAAGACATTATCTGCAGTAAAACTCCTTGATTTTTGCAGATACTTTCAGTAGAACGAATGAATGAGTACTATTGTCCTGTGAGTCCAGATTTATCTTTCCGTTAGTTATCAGGGTTCTACACACTTTTCAGGGCCGCGCGATCATGATGCACACTTCCGTACTACAGCTGAGACGATCAGCAATTAGCACAATTAGAGAAACTCTGAACTCACAGGACGATAGTACTCATTCGCTCGTTCATTCTACTGAAAGTATTCATGAAATGAAGGAGTTTTACTGCAGATAATGTCTGATAGAGGCTGATAATGGCATCTCCACCATGATGTGGATGTACACCGAAGGACGACTCAGCGTAATATCTTCCAAAGGACTCAAAGTGATGCAGAAACATCCCCGGTGATTAAATGCACGTATAAACTCCTAGAAATAAGGTCCAGGTTGAAAAAAAAAGAAACTTATCAGTTAACATGAACAAACTACACATCAGCTGGGCGTCCACTCCTCATATATCAGGAATGAATATCATCGTATGTTCAGCTCCTCCCTGATTGTCTCACAGCAGATTTTAGAAAAAAACGAGAGGAAGAAATGTTCAGATATTCAGCCACCTTCAGCTTCCAGCAGCTCCTGCTTGTAATTAGCCTGTTGCAGCAGTTGTAGCGCTGCAGTGGGCTTCGTATGAATATTTCCCATCATGCTTTCTGGCTCTCCCTGCATCATTCTGTGCTGAGTTAAGTGTATCTGATCCTTGATATTCTCCTGGTGACGCATCATCAGAGTGACGTGGTGAGTGTCGTAATCTACTGGATCCAACAGATGACTGAAAACTTGCACCATGATGACGAGTTACCGCTCTGAGACCCGCATCAGCAGGCCTGAGCGCGAACATCTGTGAGCAGCTGGAGCCAGTGATGGGCAGGGAGGATGAGGATGAGGGAGGAAGAGTCCAGGCCGTGTTATACTTTAGATTTTGAACATGAGCGGCTTCTCTTTCATCCGTTATCTCCACCCGGTTATCTTTGTGGCTCCCCGTCCGTCTGTCAGCCTCTTTATCTGCGTGTGCTTGTTTATCTGCTTGTCTGACCACTAAACTGACACGAGGAGAGCAAACGGAGACGAGGACGTCATGAACTGGAGGGACGGCGTCCCATTGTGCTGCCGTGTCCTTCACACACGGTTACAGAGACTTTTCAGTGTCTGCTTGTCTCTTCACTCGCAAATAAGTCATTAATCTACTCTCCGAGGACACACGGTTTTCTTTTTTTTCCTTTTTTCCCCCACTTGGCACATTTCACGATTAAACCACGTAACGTCCACTGGTGTTTTGCATAATTAGGCCACTTATATCAAATGCAGGCAGATTCTAATGGAGCGCGAAGGGGACACATTTACTTTAATTACTGCTCTCGGTGGCTCTCCACCTCGTCCTCCCTCGCTCCGTCCTCCCTCTCTTCATCCTCTGCCCATCTACTCCTTCCCCTGGAGAGTGCAGAGGCAACGGCAGGGAAAGAAGATTGAAGAAGACTGTTTCCCTCAAAGGTCACACCCTCCTTCAGTGGAGTTTAGATAACGTTTGACCTTATAGCCCATTACACTGCGCTGCTGCTCAACTACAGTCACAGGGGAGTACACGGAGATAAAAAACTCACTCCGTGTTTCAGGATCTCCCGTTACACGGAAAGAATCAGCGTGTGAGTGCAGGTGAGTGTGTGCTGGCCAGGTACAAGTGTGGGCTTCACTTACTGGAAGCTTTAAGTAGGGATGCACAATACTGGAATTTTGGCCGATATCAAATATGCCGATATTTTGAAACTCATGTGGCCGATAACCGATATACAGATATTAAAGCTGAAAAATAAATGATGCAATATTCATTTTGTGCAAAATTAGAAAAATACCTCAACTTGTGTTTATTTAAGTCAAACTTAATGACCGTTGAAACAAAACAAAGGATATCTGCACGATATCCTAGAACCACCTGGATTTTCAAACAAAAATGATACCCCAAAACAGGGGATATTTGTTTATTAGTACAAATGACCGTGTTTGAAGTATGTTCACACTAGGGGTGGGAAAAAATATTGACACGCGGAAATATCTCGTGGCAATATATCATTATTAAAAACGCGATATCAAGCTATTTTATGAATGAAAACTTGTGACATTCTGTAAAAGAACGACGAAATGTCACATTTCATCGTTCATGCTATAATCTCACTGGTGTGTATCCACCTTTCCACATGCTCCCTTTGCACCCCCCCCCCCCGTCACATTATCCACGAGTACCCAAACCCTTAATAATAATAATAATAATAATAGAATATGTTGCATTTATAGGAGCCTTTCAGACCCTCAACCTATTTAACAATAAGAAGGAATAAAGAGTTTTTAAATAGAAGTGAGAACCTGCAGTGTGGATGTGAATTAACCTCCTAGGACAGGATTTATGGGGAAGTTGGAATAATATTTATTTCTACCCCCATCTAAAAAAAAAAAAAAAAAAAAAAAGAAGTTTTTCTTTTATTTGTTTTAAATTCATTCATCAGGGCAAAGCATTAAAGTTTTGTCAGTTTGAGCCTGGACATTTCCCAGATTTCTGTCCTTAATGTTGCACCTGAACAGGTAAATAATCTGTCTGCAGACGTTTCTGCTACAGTCCAGTACAAGTTCATACAATCGGCCGTTTCAATACTCTGCAATTAGACTTGATCACGTCTGCACAGCGTTCAGTAACTGAGCTAAATAAAGGCAAATGCCGCCAGATCCTCCGTTATTGCAGTCTTCACGCTGGCGAACTTGTCCGGCTAAGATGCGCTGCGTTTAAGCTCCGCCCCCCCCACGACTCACGCCGCTCTCATGTCAGATGGTAGACAGACGCAGTCAATCCCAACGAGCCTATAGAAACACTGTAAGCGAATATAAACGATTAATCCTGAAGTGAACAGACAAGTGGAGTTACAGGAAGCAAACTGCAGGGAGTATAAAACAGAAATGCATTCTGGGTATTCATTTTAATTGCTATTATTTTATTATTCTTATTTTACTCCTTTACTTGTTTCCAATTTATTTCCGGTTGTGTTTTTTTTTTAAGTTATATTTGAGGTTGAATTTTGGTGGTTCAATAAACACTTTAAAAGAAAAAAAATTACTGAATAATCGTGTAAATTAATCGTGATTTTAATATCAGTCAAACTAATCGTGGTTATGATTTTTCCATAATCGCCCGGCCCGAGCATCCGGCGGCTTCCAGCTGAGCGGTCTGGAGTGACTGGTGTGCGGCAGGCATGGGGGGGGGCAGGACATGAACCGATGGGGAGATGATGGCAGCAGGGGAGAGCTGGGTGAGGACAGACGTGTCCCCGTCCTCATTAGTGTCCTGATCACACCGTAGCTCGTTACCGTGTCTGCGACGGCGCGATGGCAGGTCTGATCAGGACACTCCGCGTGAGGACTCGGGCCAGGAAGGAAATGAGGACGACGAGGACGACGTCTGCACATGCACGGTGATGGACATGACGGGCTCCATCTGCAGGGCCAGAACGAGTGCGTCCCTCATTATCCTCTGCAGGGTGTGAGATGTGAGCCCGACTGAGTGACAAACTTATCTGCTGCTACGATGAGAAAGACCAACTCCACAACTGATTACTTTGGTGAATTCTCCCTCATCTCCCACCTGTTGCTGCACTCCTGAATAATATCGGCACAGACGTCCATGAGAGCGAAGGAGGAGGATGGAAGAGTAACATATGAGCGTCTGCAGGTCCGTGGATCCGTCTGCAAGAACATCCCGGGTTCTTACAAGTTTCACTGAGTTCAATTACAAGACTGTTATAAAACTAATTTAAGACAAACATGATGCATCATCAGAAACATTAAAATAATCCCAAAAACTCAACATAGGGGTGAGACTTGATAAAAAAAATCTAATTTCAGGTTTGTAATTTATCTTGATTAATCGCATCGAAATTGAAAATATCGCCCGTAGCAGCAGATATCTGTAGATATCTGAACCTCTCAGACAGACGGACAGAATCAACTTCTGACATGTTATTCAGCGTATTCTGTGAGCCAAAGCTGCTCAGGAATGAATAAAAGTTAAATTAGACACGTCAAGATCAAATTTAAGACTTTGGATGAAAAATGGCCCCTGAACTTAAATTTTGAGTTCAGGATTTTAGACATTTTTAGACTTTAAGACCCTGAAAGACCCGTAAGCATCAGCAGCAGGGTTCCCACTCTTTTCCAGGACTTTTCCATGACATTTTCAGGACATTTTCAGGACTAATAAATTCCACCTCACAAGCTTTTGGGGAAGTTATTCTCTACAGTATTTTGTACAGCGATGAAGCAGCGGCGACGCTGCAGTTTAAATGCAGCTAAAAACAAACATACGTGTAAAATCTTTAACCCGTTTGCGTTCAGCCACAATAGAGAAGCAGGGGGAGGAAAAATCCTTTTCCAGGACAACTCCAGCTTTTCCAGGACATTTTACTCTCTCATTTTTCATGACTGAAAAACGTTCCAACCATTTTCCAGGTTTTCCAGGACACGTGGGAACCCTGATCAGCCACGTCTGGAGCATCCCAGTCTTCAGCATCACACTTAAAACACTCCCCCCCCCCCATCTTTCTGTGTGTGCAGTGGCTTAAACAGGAACTTTAACAGTCTGCTGGTCTGCAGCCGTAAACGTTCACGGCAGCAAATCTCCTGGCCGGCTCACCCGGATGCAGCCGAGTTTAAACTGTGATTAGAGCCGTCATCCTCCTCAGCTGAGGGGGGAGACAGAAACCGCAGAATAAACGCTGGATTCACTTTGGAAATCAAATTAATTAAGATAAAAAGTGCATAAGAAGCTCCGAGGGCGTGGAAGGGGAACAAAGATCCAGGGAGGGAAAGGAGGACCCTGCACCTGCAGCTCCAGCTGTACATGCAGAGTCCGGGGGGGCTGGCGTTCACGCCAACATGCGCGCTGGCTGGTGGGAGGGAGGTGGGCGGGGTAGCTTGTTACCAGCCACCACCACGCCGCTGATAACACTCGGCTGGCTGCTGTTTGGCTCTGCGGGTGAACAGGTGTTTCCATGCCAGCGTCTGCAGCAGATTTCCAGCTGTGCAACATCTCAGAGGAGCTGACGAAGATCCCGGATCAGGATGGAGGAGGTCTGAGGACCTGGGAGCCTCATGAGCGGTCAGGGATGCAACCATATGTAGATTACATACACACTCACAAATACAGGTACCAGTTTGTACTTAAAGAAAGCTTGTTGCTGCTGGGGGTTCCTTTCTGAAAGACATTTCTGTACCTTCATGGTCCATTTTTGTACCTTATCAAGCTGTATGAGTTAATAAAGTACAATTAAACCAATTAAAGATGATGAATAAAAGTCAATAAAATAGAGATTATGACAACAATCAAAGATGCTAATAATAAATGAATAATTATTATAGAAATATTAGGCCAAACACATATTTAATTATACATATAATTATTACTATGATTATTATGAAAATCATAATATAATAACTATAATTATACTACTGTTTAGAAGTACTGCTATTTATAGTTATTGTACAAGCTACACACATGTTTCAATGCTGCAGGTACCCTTAGGGTTAGAATGGTACAAATGTGTACTTTATATTACTTTGGACCCTTTTTCATAGTATATAGGTACTTCTGGCCTCATAAAGACCAATATTGTACTTTTGAGAGAACATTTGTAATAAATGTACGTACAGGTACAGATACGTTCCCGTCTGTACCTCCATGTTTCTGAGTGTGTATCACGGTTGTCATAAATCATGATTGATGAAAAACTCCACAAGCATCTTAAAATATCCAAAATCATTACACTTTTTTACTTTGTCCCTTCGTTCTTTTATCACCTGGTCAATTTTTTTTCCTCCTTCAACATGTTTTCTTTCAGACTAGTGTAAAAAAAAACGTCAGAAATCATCATGTTAGGAGTTTATTTCCTGATTCTTTGTCTGATGAACCAAATCTCCTCAAACTGCAGCTGAAGTTGGTGTTTTAAACGAGCACAGCACCGTGGTGCTCGTCTGAACCCGTCATGTCTGGCATCGTTAGAAATGTCATTTCAACCAAACGTGATGTTTCCAGCTCATGAATCTGATTGGATCTGATGTCTGTAAATACTGTTGTAGAACAAAAACATGGAAAATTTCACAATCCAAAAATTAAAAGGCCGTTTTCCCAAAATGAGTTTTTTCTTATTCCAGGTAAAAAAAAAAATAAAAAATCTCCACTTCAGGAGCACTTACAGAAACCAAACTTTGAAGTTTTGCTCCTGACTGTATTCTTAAAGTTTTTACTGAAGGATTCTTTGATATCTCATTCACAGTCTGATTTATAGAACATTTCATCCCACAAACATACCAAAAAATGAGTTTTTTCTGGTTGTTGACAGTATATTCTAAATTGTGAAATGATCTACAGAGATATCCAGAATCCCTTCTGTAAAAACTTTTGACTTTAATGTGTGAACAAAATTCAAAAGGAACTTTGAACCTGGTTTAATCCTGTTTAGATTTTTTTACTTGAAATGTATGCAAATTAGCACATTTTTGGCTTTATAAACACCTAATTTGCATATTAAACATAACATTTCTGAAAACTTGCAATACAAAAACTAAAAATCCCTGATGTGAGGAATAAAGCAGGAAAGTTTCATGCTGATAGCAGGAAGTTTTTATGCTATCTGGCTGGAGTCTCGCCTCAAACGTTGAAGACAGACTGCTGCTTTTCCAGCCAATCAGCAGCATCACGGTGTGTTTTCAAAGTGCGGTAATCAATCACGGTTTTAACCGTAATTAAAATCTGAGAAGGTATTACTAATCGCTGGGAATCTAGTCATGGTGAATCATCATCGGTAATCGTTACATGTGGTCCCATCTCTTGTTGAGGAGAGGAATTGTCTCCCTTCATGAGGAAAACCTCATTCAAGCCCACACAGCAACCCTAAATACAAGATGTACGAGGTCCTACGAAGGAGAAATGACTCCAGCGAGCAGGATTCAGGTGAGACAGCTGCATGCAAACATGCAAACAGACGGTCACTTGGAGGAAAAGCACCTTTTCTTCATCTATGCTTATTAAACCCATCCACATGATGGGGCAGAGGCTTAGCTGAGAGTAAACCAGCCTCGCTTCTGACCTGCAGGAGCTCCATCACCATATTTCACCCGCATGTCCACAGCAGGAACTTTTCTCATCGCCTGGTTTTTAAGAAGCGGCCCCCTCAGTTTCCCCAGGATAGTAAATAAATCCCCTCAGTGGAAAGCTCCTCACAACAGCAGGAAAACAGATTTGTGTGTGTGTGGAGCGTGGTGTGCGCGCGCGCGCGCGCGTGTGTGTAAGAGAGGGCAGGTCCTAATCAATAAAACGGAGTTAAATCACTTCTTCAGAGGCACCATTAGCCTGAATCATGATCGCAGCAGATCAGAGCAACGTGGAAATGAACCGAATGCTTCTGCGATTAAAAGTGAATAACGCACAGCAGCGCGCGCGCACGCAAGCACCAAACCCGCACGGGTCAGGGAAGGATGAGCCGCGCTGTCTGCCGTCTCCGCTCCGGGGCTCTCCCGGTCCTGGCGCGCGCAGGAACACCAAGCTTCTGATCAAATTAGCTGCGCGTGAACCTTTGCATCAGACCACCAGAGGAAGAGCTCAACAGTTTAAATCACTGATCACGCGCACGAGTTACAGTCATCCTCATAAGAGATCCATCAGTGAGAGGAGTCAGCAGCGCGTGCGTGCTGAGCAGGGAATGGGTCACCGTGCAAACAGCTGAGAACTGGGGGGCCGAAACACCGGCAGAAACACTCAAACCCCCCAAAATAAGAGCAGAGCGGCCAAGTTCCCCCCGCGCGCCTCCGTGCTCCTGCGCGCGCGTGTTTCCCACACACGCGCGCCCCCACAGCCCCAAAGAAACGCTGAAGTTGGTGGCTGAGCGGAATGTAGATGCGACCGGAGACAAGAGCCGCGATCTGCAGGCAGCGCGCGCGCGCAGCTTCTCCTCTTCTTCTCTTTCTGCCTCTTCTGCAAATGTGAGCAGCATTTCTGAGGCGCGGGGGGGGGGCGCGGGTCGCAGCGGCTCCTTCTGACACAAAAGTCGGTGCCAGAACTGAGAAGCGCGCGCGCAGCGGGACTGAACCGGGGGGGGGAACTTGCTTCGACACGGACGTGCCGGAGCACAGGTGGAAACGCTGCTGTCATCCGGAGACTCAGACAAACTTGACAAGGCTGTCACTGCACGGCCGGAGAGCCGGGTCCAAATGAAGCAATGCCACACACGCGCGCCCGCGCGCACATCGAGCCTTACCTGGTAGAAGAGGAGAGCCAGGAGGATGCGGAGTCCGGTCTCCATGCTGGCTTCTATTTCTCTCGGTGGGAAACAAACAGATTCAAGACAAGATGCTGGAGGCTCTGCTCATAATTCCAGCGTCCAACCGGCGCGAGGAGAGGAGGAGGAGGAGGAGGAGGAGGAAGAGGAAGAAAGCCTGTCGCTCGCGAGCCACCAGCTGCCAACTTCCCCCAAATACAACTGCAGTCTGATCAGCGAGGCGCTGGATGAGAAGGCGAGACCACGACCAATAGATTTATGAGTAGGACGGAGAGAGAGGAGGGGGCTGGGGGAGGGAGGGGGAGGAGGGGAGGGGGAGGGAGTTCCTCTCTGGCTAAGTAGAGGGTCAGCATCCTCATTTTTTATCGCGCCTGAATTTCGACACCTAATTAATTTGCAGACTTTCAGATGTTCGGCAGCCGCGTCTCGCGCAGGTCATCAGTTTCAGCTGCGATACTGTCATCACGAGCTCGTCCTCACACACCATTTACGCTTTCTGTCATCTTATTTTCAATGCAGGTAAGAGCGCGCGAGAGCTGCCTCCGCGCGCGCTGACAGCGGTGTCTGCGGGCACCCGAGAGGCGAAGGGGGGGGGACTTCACTAAAAATGAGGATTCTTTTAAATGATCTTTGTTTAGACGAGACTGGAGTCAGCAGCAGCTGAAGCTTCATTTCCAGCAGGTGAAATGTTTGTTTGGAGGATTTTAGTTGTCAGAAACTGCAGCTTAAATCCGCTCATATTCAGAAGCTACAGTCACATTTCAGAGGAAAAACATTTAAAAGAAACGAGACTTGAAGCAGATATCTGAACCTCTCAGAAAGACAGAATCAACTTCTGATATATTATTCAGCATATTCTGTGTGGTCAATGCTCCTCGGGAATGAATACAAGTAAAAAAAAATTAGACTTATCAAGATGAAATTTAAAACCTTGGATGAAGAAATGGCCTTTTTTAAGACCTTAAATTTTAAGTTCAGAATTTGACATTTTTAGACTTTAAGATCCTGCAAGACCCCTAAACATCAGCAATGTTATTCTAGGGCTAATAGAGACTAATAAATTCCACCACACAGCGTGCAGCGACAAAGTCATGCCAATAGCGACGAAGCAGCAACAAAGCAGCAGCGAAGCAGCAGCAAAGTAGGGACGAAGCAGCAATGAAGCAGCAGTGAAGTAGGGACGAAGCAGCAACAAAGCAGCAGCAAAGTAGGGACGAAGCAGCAATGAAGCAGCAGCGAAGTAGGGACGAAGCAGCAGCAAAGTAGGGACGAAGCAGCAACGAAGCAGCAGCGAAGCAGCAGCGAAGTTGGGACGAAGCAGCAGCAAAGTAGCAACGAAGCAGCAGCGAAGTAGCAGCAAAGTAGGGACAAAGCAGCAGCGAAGTAGGGACGAAGCAGCGACGAAGCAGCAGCAAAGTAGGGACGAAGCAGCGACGAAGCAGCAGCAAAGTAGGGACGAAGCAGCGACGAAGCAGCAGCAAAGTAGGGACGAAGCAGCGACGAAGCAGCAGCAAAGTAGGGACGAAGCAGCAGCAAAGTAGGGACGAAGCAGCAGCAAAGTAGGGACGAAGCAGCAGCAAAGTAGGGACGAAGCAGCGACGAAGCAGCAGCAAAGTAGGGACGAAGTAGTGATGAAGCAGCGACGAAGCAGCAGCAAAGTAGGGACGAAGCAGCAAGAAGCAGCAGTGAAGTAGCGACAAAATAGGGATGGCGCAGCAGCGAAGTAGGGACGAAGCAGCAGTGAAGTAGGGACGAAGTAGTGATGAAGCTGCAACGAAGCAGCAGCGAAGTAGGGACGAAGCAGCAGCAAAGTAGGGACGAAGCAGCAGCAAAGTAGGGACGAAGCAGCAGCAAAGTAGGGACGAAGCAGCAGCAAAGTAGGGACGAAGCAGCAGCAAAGTAGGGACGAAGCAGCAGCAAAGTAGGGACGAAGCAGCGACGAAGCAGCAGCAAAGTAGGGACGAAGTAGTGATGAAGCAGCGACGAAGCAGCAGCAAAGTAGGGACGAAGCAGCAACGAAGCAGCAGTGAAGTAGCGACAAAATAGGGATGGCGCAGCAGCGAAGTAGGGACGAAGCAGCAGCAAAGTAGGGACGAAGTAGGGACGAAGCAGCAGCGAAGTAGGGACGAAGCAGCAGCAAAGTAGGGACGAAGCAGCAGCAAAGTAGGGACGAAGCAGCGACGAAGCAGCAGCAAAGTAGGGACGAAGCAGCAGCAAAGTAGAGACGAAGCAGCAGCAAAGTAGGGACGAAGCAGCAGTGAAGTAGGGACGAAGTAGTGATGAAGCTGCAACGAAGCAGCAACAAAGTGGGGACAGGGCAGCAGCAACGAAGCAGCAGCAAAGTAGGGACGAAGCGGCAGCAAAGCAGGGACAAAGCAGCAGTGAAGTAGGGACGAAGCAGCAGTGAAGTAGGGACGAAGCAGCAGTGAAGTAGGGACGAAGCAGCAGTGAAGTAGGGACGAAGCAGCAGTGAAGTAGGGACGAAGCAGCAGCGAAGTAGGGACGAAGCAGCAGCGAAGTAGGGACGAAGCAGCAGCGAAGTAGGGACGAAGTAGGGACAAAGCAGCAGCAAAGTAGCGATGAAGCAGCAGCGAAGCTGCTGGAGAGGAGACGACTTACTGTAACTTCTCCTGCTGGATGATGACGATGTTGCAGCTGCGGTCAGACGAAATGAGGCGGTGCTGAAAGGAGAACGAGCAGCCAGGCTGAGGCTGCAGAGTCAGGGCCAGGCAGAGTGAGCTCTGCTGGGCGTGGAGCCGGACAGTTAGCATGTTAGCTGGTGAGAATCTGGAATCCAAAGCAGCGCGAGACAAACTGAGGACGAGATGCAGGATTTAATCCAGCAGAAGCTGAAATAAACAGAGGCAGGGACGATCTGCTGCAGGTGTGATCAGTGATAGACACCAGGTGTCCACACTGATTGCAGGACCAGGAGATGACAGGTGCTTCACGCCCAGACTCACACTCACGCACACACGAGGACAAAGAAGGACGGTGGAAATGAATTACAGGAACAACAGTTCCAACAATAAAGCAGCAGAAAACAGAAGCATTTCCTGCACATGCCCACATATCCACTGAAAAAAGCAGAAGAAACAGCAGACTTCACAGAAACGACGAATATCACCTCGTGCATCTTAAACAGTTCTCAGTTTGTGGTCTTATGTAGCACACATTCTGATAGAGAAGAAAATCCACAGAAACAAGAAACTTGGTGCTTCTGGTTGCTACCGCTGTGGGAGTGGTCTGCAGTGGCGGTTCTACAATGAATCACTCCCCAGGCGAGACGCCTCCGAGCCCCCCTCCTCCCCACGCACAACAAGAACTTGCACAAATTTCTGCACCGGCCATGTTTGACAGTAACGGAGGATAAAGGGCTTTATGCACGACTCCCCCTCCTAACCTAGCCGGCTCCTGTGCCTCCTGTCTGTCATTATTGGATGATTTGATGAATCCAGGTGTGCCTGACCTCAGTAACCACGAGGACAACGGCCAGACACACCTGGATTCATCAGTTTGTCCAATAATGAAACACAGGAGGCAAAGAAGCTGCTTTAAGTTCAGGAAGTAGTGGAGTTGTGCAGAAATCCCAAATCCTTAATCAGATTATTAGAAAATCACCCTTAAGAGAGTCTAGTTCCTCTGTTACTGCAGCGGCTTTGATGATGTCACCGTTATGCATCACCGTAACAAGTAAATGTCTGTAAATAAGGACGAATCACCACAAACAAGCCGCTTCGAGCTCACGGGGGGGGGGGGGTCCGACTAACGTTTGGGAACCAAACATTGGTGAAATGAAGGAGTTTGTGGCAGATAATGATTATTTAGAGGCTGCACCAGGCTGCAGCATCACTTCCATGATATCAGACATACGCTGATCTGGAGTGGATCTAAATATCTGCTGAAGGAATTCAAGTTGCACCCAAACTGTCGGGGGGGGGGGATGAACGGATTCATGCTGGAAAATAGATCCAGGTTGGAAAAAAAAAAAAAGAAATTCCTCTTTAATGTCATGTTTAAATGAATCATGAATAATAATCGAATTCTGTGTTTTGTGTCTTAAGATGAATTTATTCTCAGCAGCTGGTATGTTTTTGTTCTCCATGACCTGCACGCTCAGAAATATTCAACTCTAAATACTGACATTTACTCTTATTATTATTATTATTATTGTAACATAAGCCTAAATAAACCTTACATGATGCATATTAGCTTATTTTTGAAACGCATCAAAATCAGGTTTAGATATTCAGTAGTAATAAAGTATAATTCCTCTAAATTAATATTTCAAATACACATTATTGTATATTGTTTTGAATTGCATAACAATCATGTTACCTATAAATTTAAATAGCACATAGTTTAGTTGAATTATATTTATCTCTATTGTTGTTTTGTTTTAAAGAGGGTTGGTTAGGGGGGGGAAGGAGACCAGGGGAGGAAGGGGATTATGTTTTCTCTTCTCTCTCCTTCCTTCTTACCCTCTCTCTCGTTTCCTTCTATCATACCCTATTCACTTCATTTCTCGAGGAGAAAAGAAAAGGGAAGGAAAGAAAAAAAAAAAAAAAAGAAAAAAAAAAAAAAAGGGGAGTAAAAAAAAAAAAAAAACAATCGTTCACCTAAAAAAAAAAAAAAAAAAAAACATATTTATGCTAATAAACCAAATGAATTGAAACGCATCACAATTATGTAATTTTTTCCGATTCAGTACAAAAAATCTTAATGATGCATAAAACAATCAGACATCTTGTTGATTTATTAACATTGAAGTCAATACGGAAGACATGACGCTTTCACAGGCCAGAACTGATCCTCGAGATCCACGTTGAACTCTGCTTCTTTCATGAATGTTAAAGGAATAGTACACCCAAAAAATGACATGCCATCATCCTCTACTCACCCTCATGCTGAGCAAGACTCTGGAGCACTTTAATATCTCAAATGTAGCTGCAGATCCGCGGTGGGGGGGGGGGGGGGTTGTTTTTCCCCACCTTGTATATAATGGAGTTCGCCGGGGTCCGAGCCAAAAGGGTCCATAAAAGTCCACAAAAACGTGTCAATATTCCTCCATACTGCTCGTCCAATGTAATCCAAGTGTCCTGAGTGGGTAGCATCCAGAATTTACTGGAAACCATCATTTATAGGGATGTAGAATATTGGAATTTTGGCCGATATCTGATATGCCGATATTTTAAAACTCATGTGGCTGATAACAGATATTGGCTTAACAAAATAAGCAGTCACTGCAAAATCGCAATATTTTCATATGCCGATATCAAATCGATATTTAAAAATGCAGCATCGTTCAATTTTACTCAAAATTTCCTGAAATTTCATCGTTCTGTTAAAAAAACTCTTGATATTTCGCAAATTCCCATGAGATTTCGTAACAGAACAATGAAATATTGCAAAATTTCTTCAGTAAAATAGATGGATACCATGTTTTTAGCTGCCAAAATGATATCAGCATATGAAAATATCGCCCAAATTTCTTAATTCTCGTGAGATTTTGTAACAGAATGATGAAATATTGCAAAATTTCTTCAGTAAAATAGATGGATACCACATTTTAGATGTCAATTTGATATCAGTATATGAAAATATCGTGACATTTCAGTGCATCAATATTTTTCCAACCCCTAGTCTTTAGGTGTTTTAAAATCTGTAAAAGAGAAGTTTTTGAAGAAGTTTTCTTTAAATATATACTTTAGAAATACCGGCCTGATCTGTTAGATATCGGTTAAATACCGGTCGGGTGGCCGATGTCTGATGCTCAGTTTTAAGTCCGATATAAGCTGATACCGATAGGGGGCGATATCGTGCATCCTTAATTTAGTATATTTTTATAGCTTAAACAGTACTACATGTTGCTGCTGAGAAGTGCGCCCAAACGCGCAAGTTCACGACAGGGGTGGAAAAAATATTGATTCACTGAAATGTCACAATATTTTCATATGCTGATATCATATTGACATTTAAAACGTGGCATGGATCTATTTCAATAATGAAATGTCACGATATTTCATCGTTCTGTTACAAAATCTCACGAGAATTAAAAATTATGCGATATTTTCATATGCTGATATCATATTGACATCTAAAAACGTGGTATCCATCTATTTTACTGAAGAAATCTTGCGATATTTCATCGTTTTGTTACGAGATCTCGTTGGAATTCACGAAATTGTGAGATTTCTTTTAACAGAACGATGAAATCTCGGAAAATTTTGTGAGTAAAATCAAACGATGGTGCATTTTTAAATATCGATTTGATATCGGCATATTAAAATATCGCGATTTTGCAATGACTGCTCATTTTGTTAAGCCAATATCGGTTATCAGCCACATGAGTTTTAAAATATCAGCATATCGGATATCAGCCAAAATTCCAATATTGTGCATCCCTACACTAAATTATGGTTTCCAGTAAATTCTGGACGTTACCCACTCAGGACACTTGGATTACATTGGACGAGCAGTATGGAGGAATATTGACAAGTTTTTGTGGACTTTTATGGACCTTTTTGGTTCATTTGCAGGTGAACTCCATTATATGAAAGTTGGGGGGAAACGAAACGCCCCCAGATCTCTGGCTGCATTTGAGATATTAAAAAAGTGCTCCAGAGTCTTGCTCAGCATGAGGATGAGGAGAAGATGAAGGACAATCATTCTGTGGGTGTACTATCCCTTTAAAATACATTTTTAAAAAGTTTCCTTTAATCCACATATGCATGTATATATATGCATATATATATATATATATATATATATATATATATATACACATACATACATACATATATATATATACATATATATATAAACTCTCCATCTTCCTGTAAAATGTTACAGGAGTAGAATTCAGATGGAATAACCCCCCTCCCACCCTCACGCCTCCTTCATGGGGGTGTGTGCAGAACCCTTTGAAGAAAGCCTTGTTAAACTGCTGTGATTCTCATTAACTCTGATTGGGGTTTAATGTTTTTTGATCCTGGTACTGCAGCACAAACTTTACTGCACTACACAGTACTTTCCAGTATCATCTGAATGTAGTAGCAGGAATAACAGAAGTAAACGGCCGAATAGTGAAAACATTTCTAGGATCTGCTATATTCAGTTAATCTTTTAGTTGCTGAATCAGTTTGTTTGCTTTTTACATTTCCACTTAACATTTCTTACATTTTTCCCTAAAAATATTTATGTAAACATCAAATCGCAGCTGAAAATAGCTCCCAGCAAGCATAAAAATGCTGTCTGAGTTGTGTAGGAAACATTAGTGTCTGAAAAAGAGAAAGGATGCTCTTTATTCTTTTATAAGGAATAAAAAGGAGAGAAACAAGTTTAATGACAGAATGATTTCACCTTCAGCAGCCATTTTCTTAAAAGACCAGCTCCTCAGGTGTCCTTGACTGATACACTGAAGTCCCTGCAGCCATGCTGCCGTGTAACTGCGACCTCTGAGTTTCCGGATGGTAATAATCAATTAACGAGCACATAATTATTAAAATGGAGGCCGGCTCATTTGAATTCAACCTTGCGGATGATTAGTCCTAAGAGCATAAAAGATACTGTCACATAGACCGCCTGTAGTCTCTGATATCAGGGGGTAATAAGCTGTGAAAAGTACAAGCACAACATTTTACAGCAGGAATGTATCAGGTTTTAGTATTATTAGTAGTAGTTTTCATAGTAGTAGTAGCAGTAACTGAGTTAGTAATTAGTAATTCAACTACAGGTTAATAGAAGATTATTGAAATTCATTTAATGGAAAATATTTCAAATATAAAATGTAACAGTGATATTATGCATAAACTAAGGATGCACGATGTAATAAGCCCCCTATCGGTATCGACCTATATCGGCCTTAAAACAGCGATTGGACATCAGCCACCCCACCGATATTTAACCGATCAGCCCGCTGTTTCTACAGTCTAAAAAAACTTCTTCAAAAACTTCTTTTTCACAGACTTTAAAGCTTCTAAAGAGTCTAGGGGTGGAAAAAATATAAATACATTGAAACATTGTGATACTGCATTTTCATATGCCGATATCAACATTTCAAAACGCAGTATCCATCTATTTTATTAATGAAATATTGCGATATTTCATCGTTTATGAAATTTTGCAGGAATTCACGAAATATTGAGGTTTTGTTACAGAACGATGAAATCTTGCGATATTTTGTAAGTAAAATAGATCGATGCCACATTTTTAAATATCGATTTGATATCGGCATATGAAAATATTGTGATATTTCAGTGTATAGATATTTTTTCCCACCCCGGAAATCGATAACAAAACTGCTTTTTGCAACAACTGCTTATATTTTTCAGTTTTAATATCGAAATCAATATTGGTTATCGGTGACATGACTTAAAATATCAGCATATTGGATATCGGCCAAAACTCCAATATCCTGCATCCCTTGAATGACGAAAACAGAATGTACAATAACCTGAATCAAACCACTGAAAACTAAAACAAATTCAGACATAATTTAATCACCGAAAACTTTCTGAAGTGAAAACATATCGCATGTTTGGCATCTTTTTGGTATCAATATTCAAAAAAGTATCAAATCCAACTGATTTTGAAGTATCCACTCCAGGGTATCGATACGCCCATCTCTACTGTGACCCCCCCAAACATGAACTCCTGCTACTAAAATACCACATTTGTGGTGTTGATTGTTAAATACACATGAAACTCAGTAAGATTCATCTGAAAATTATCAGTACACTAAAATCTAAATAGTTGGCTTTACTTGAAAAATCATGCAAACTTTCTGCCTTAAAAAATAAGTTTTATTAATGGGAGTGATTAAGTAGAATCGATTAGATAGTTTAAGTTTATCGAGCTTTTTTGAACTTGATAATTATGATTAAGCTGTAAGTGAATGAGGTTGTGGAAGAAACTTGATTTGATTAATTTCACATAAATTTGATGAGATGCTTCACACAAACTTATTTTGTACCAACATGACAAGTTATTATTTATCATTTATTATAATAATTAATAACTTGATGAACTCTAAACTGTTCTTGCTATATAGCACTGTAAAAAAAAAAATCTGAATAATTTACAGTGAGAATGTACAGGGTATTACGGTATGCCATTTTGGAAACTGTAAATTTTTGCAGTACATAACTGTTACTCATTTACAGGACTTTCTTGCAATAGTAGATGAATAATAGATGAAACAGCACAAGAAATATTGTTTTTACAAAGAAAATCCTTAAATTTACAGTGAAAAACTGACAACTTGTCACCCTATAAATGATAGATAATAAATACAAAAATAAAAATAAGTTGAGAGCAGTCACACGACACAATATTACTTATAAATCCTTTATTTGTGAATTCTCAAATTTGTTGTTAAAAGTAGTGAACTGCATTGTGGGAAACCTGCTCCCTTAACATCACTAATTTCTAGACTCATTTTAATTACATTGATTTAACAAATGTAAATTAAGTTCTCACAATTTGCCCTTCAAAGTTCTTTTGACTTATTTAAGGTTAGTATAACTAACAACTAAATTAAAATAAAATTATATCTACCAGATATATTCTATTAAAACCAGCGTTATATTTTACAGTGTAACAAAATCAATGTAACTGAAAATAAAAAAATTATGCTCATTTAAATCATGTTTAATGGCTTCTACTAAATATTTTGATGGATCTTGTCTGAAATATATCATAGATAGAATAAAGAGAGATTTTTACATAAGTAGTTTAAAGGTGATAGCTACAAGTAATTCCTCCGCTCCAGTAGGTGGCGCACTAGCACTCGCTCTACTCAATTAGCATAGCAACCTTTAAGAACCAGCTAACTGTTAATTAGCATTAACAAATGTTTAAGTTCCATGTCCAGGGGAAAAGCAGGAGCCTTCACATAGATTTGCTACCTTCATCCTCATCCTGCTTCATTTTTTGTCCGCTTGAACTTGAGAAGGCAAAGATGCTGCTATTTCTACACATAGCAATCGAGCTAGCCACTCTGGAGCTAATGCTAACGGTGAAGAATCCTGAAGTTGGCATGGTAACCAGTTTTTTGGAGACCCAAACACTGATAAAACAATTATTTATATTTTTAAAAATGTGTAAAATTACTTTTAAAATGACTTTTATTCTGCAGTCCTCCAGACGTTTTGTGGATGGATTATCATTTTAACCCTTTAGGGCCGTTGGACGCACTGGTGCGTCCAGATCGCATGTCCGATTTAAGATGACGTATCAGTGACAGAGACGCCGTTCCAACTTCTCTGGATAGTGAAGACTTCAAACTATTGACCAGTTTTTAAATCGTGTTAATAGACCAAATATAACCGGAGTTATGATATAAAATGTACAACCTAGTTTTCCAGCTGATATTACATACATGTTTAATGCGCGTTTGGTGAAGGAAAAAAAAAAAAAACGTGAAAAACGGTGAATTCTATGGAAAATGCTCGTAAGCAAGAAAAAAGTAGCACAACAACCCAACAACCTCTTTACTGTTGGTAGAAAAATGAGACATCAACCAATAAGAAAATTGCGTGACAACATGATGCGTTTGGTTGCTGAGGAAGAGGAGAGCTGGTGGAAGTAACCAAAAATTCACCAAAATCAGATTTCAGTGCTGCCTCCTGGTGGACAGGAGGACTAACAACCCTGGAAATATCAGACCTGGAACGTCCTTTCTGTCTTGTGGTGGACAGGAACGTCTTTTTGGATCGGAGCAATTAATATTTGTGGCATCTCATGGTGATTGATTATTTTGTAAATGTTGGGGGGAAAAAAACACCTTAGACTTTGTTGCATTTTCATATAATTCTTTTTTTATTTCTCTTTTGATGGCCAATTTTTCCAAATATGTTTAAAACTAACTACTTATATTTGCATTTTTAAGTTATAAAAATGCTTCGTGAAACAAGTTTGTGGTTTTCACAATGAAAAATCAAAGTTTTTTCTACTCAGATTTTGTTTTAATGGTTTTAGGCCAGCTGTGTTAATACAGTGTCAAAATAAAAAAAAAAAATAACTGTAAAATCACACTGGTGAGGTTGTGCTGAAAAAAATGACACCAAACAAAGGAAACTGCTTTAAAAGTGAAATATAAAGGTAAAAACAAAAGTAGTGTAAAATGAACATTTATATTGGCCCTAGAGGAAATGATTGTTTGGCTAAAAATAACTTAAATTTACTTATTTATTTCTTGTAAAACTGTCAAAGATTTTAAGTAAATTTTAGAAGTTGCTTTTTTCTGCGTATATATTATGAAAAAAGAGAACAGAAAATCTCGTGAATAGTAATGATTAGTTTGTTCACATGCACACATGCAGACACAGCCGAGCTTTCCCTCCAGCCCCAAACTTTTTCTCATTCTGGGCCCAAAGGTCAGATGTCTGTAAACGCAGCCCATCCGTCTTTCTTAAGGGGCAGAGCTGTCACAGAGCACACTTAATCTTCATGCAAAGTATCTCTAACCTCCAACACACAGACAAATCACGCAGAGTGAAGCAGACAGATGAGTCTGCTGTTCGAAGGAGAGGCAACTGAACTCCCAGATAATGGAAACATTCAGCGCTTCCGTCTGTCTTTCCCCCCAACTTTTCCATCCATCTGTCGGTTCCTCGCATCCGCAAACATTCATTAGAATGTATATAATGCGTCCTGAATATATGCATCCTGAGCAGGGGAAGGAAAAAGGTTAGCGTAACACAGAAAGCAGGTGGGCTCTCAGTATCTCCCAGTGCAGGAAAGCAGTCACATCCCCTCTTTCTTTTCACCGTAGACGTGAAATATGAGGGCAGGAATTGTTGTGACGCCTGAGGAATTGCTTTTCCCGGACAATTTCTTTGCCATATTCATTTATCAATAAAGTGGTGGCTTTGGGAAGGTATCGCCCGCGACTACCTGGTTCAAAGCACATCAGTCCAGCTGTCAAAGACCCAAAGAGGAAAATGACTGAAATAATCAATTAAATGACAAAACTGGACAGAGTACAAGACGGCTCCCCGTCAAATAAAGATATCACACATGTCAAAATCATTTCTGGATATTTGAAATTTTTTTGGGATAAGCAGAGGAAAGCAGAGCTTTGGCTGAGAGGAATCAACAAATCATCAGAGAAACATCTGCTGTGTGTCAGAAGAAAAGGTTCGGCTCAGCAGTCTGACAGCTTTACTCCGTCATTAGTCCCGAGCGCTCGTCATTTGGCACATTTATTTATTTCTTCTGTCATCTTCATTCATTTCTTCCAGGCTGCTGAGATTTTAAATAAAAACATGACGCAAGTTTGTGATATTCAAGGTTTGCCACCGTTTTTCACACCATGCGTTGTGTGAAATCGGATTATAATAAGCAAAGCTGGATGTTGCAGCGTAACACTGATTCACAGAAATGTGTGAGGTGTCCTTTCCCTTCCTGCAGTTAACCGTTCAAACTAGGGCTGGACGATTATGGAAAAAATTATAATCACGATTATTTTGACTGATATTGAAATCACAATTAATATACACGATTATTCATTGATTTTATAAAGTGTTTATTGAACCACATATCTCAACTTAAAATATATCTTTTTTAAAAATTAAACTGAAAATAAATTAGACACAAGTGAAGGAGTAAAATAAGAATACTATTCAAAATAATTATAGCAATAAAAATGAATACTAAGTCTATATGCATTCCTGTTCTATGCTCCTTGCAGTTTGCTTCCTATAACTTCAGCAGTCTGTTCACTTCAGGATTAATTGTTTTTCTTCGATTACAGTGTTTTTATGATTGTGAAAAGGCAAAATTGAAATCACGATTAAAATTCGATTAATTGTCCAGCCCTAGTTCAAACTCACACGAAACGCTCGCATATCAGAGCAGACAAACTTCGTTTTGTTTTCTTTTGTTCAGACAAAAGGTGTAGAAAGTCGTTTCATTTACTTTGACATTATTCGACTGTCATCTGCAGTCTTCCTCAGAAGCGTCAGCTGATCGTAGGGCTGGGCGATATGGACCAAATTATATCACAGTGTGTTTATTTTAAATGATGATATATGCCCGTATTATTACCCTAATTTGTCTGAAAGTTTAATTTCATATGCAGAAGTCTGGGGAGAATTGTCGATGCACTGAAATATTGCGATATTTTTATATGCCAATACCATATCTATACTTAAAAACGTGGTATCTATCCATTTTACTAATAAAATCTTGTGAGATATAATTGTTTTATTATTAAATATCATGAGATTTCACAAAATACTGCAATATTTTATTATTCTGTTACAAAACGGAAATCTCGCAACATCACCAACCAAGTGTTTATTCATGAGAGAAAATAACTAAAAACTAAAAATAACCCAAAAATAAGAATGAGCCAGTTTCTTAAAGGGTTCTTTAGAAGGAACGTCTCCTCAAGATCCAGCTCCCTTCAAAGAGCCGCGAATCCCATCTCTATGCTCGTGGTGCGTTCAAAGACGGCTCAGGAAAACAACCTACTGCATGTTAATAACCGGTTTAACTGTTGTAACGGCTGGAAAAAGTGCGGGGGACATGTCCCACAGGTACCCGCGTCCGTTACGCCCATGCTACGAATGATCCTACAGGGGTCGGCAACCAAAAGTTAAAGAGCATATTGGACAAAAAACGAAAACAAATGTGGAGCCGAAAAATTAAAGTTAAATAGCGGTGCAGCCTGTTCAGCCAAACAGCCTTTTAGACCGTCCTACAATAAAGAAAACACTGGGCAAACTGCTTTTAACATGATAATTAAATAAATTTAGTTAAATGTGTTGCATTTAAATAAAACGAAAACAAAATCATTGCACAGCAAAAACTATAAAAAAAAAGAAAAGCGCGGGTTGAAGGTCACTTTTTTGTTTTTAAATTATTTAGTAGTTGTTTTTGTGGATGGAAAAAGGCGCTTTAATAATCTACCAGCAGCAAACCAAACATGCTGTCCTGTCTGGCCGTCATCCTTTTCTGGGGTGCAGTGCTACCTGAAATTATGTTTAAAAATATGATGTCGAATTGAGAGGAAAATGGCCACGAGCGCTGAAGCTAGTGCATAGACCTTTCTGCGGCCTCCTGCTGGAGAAGGATGAGGAGAGAAGGGTCGGGTGGACAAAAAGCTTTGCTCGTATTATTCACTTTAAGCAGAACTGCAGCAACAGAGACGCTCCGCTGTGGGCGTTCGTGGGATAGTGCGCAGGAGGAAAGTTCAGCGCTCCGCGGCACGTCCACACTCAGTGATATTCTTTGTTTGTAATTAATTCCGTTTAATGTTTAATTCCGGATTGCTGATTCAATAGGGCTGTATCATGCTATGCTGCACGATAGCGGCACGTGAGCATGAAGTGCCGTTATTAACACTGATTGGCTGCGTAAAGGTTTGTGAGACGCATCATCATGCTGGACAGTTACCGACGTTTCACTGCAGTTACCTGCTTGTTGCACCTGACACTCAATGGGCTGCTTTGCAAAATGATAAAATATAAATTTGTCTTTTTTTAATAGTTGAGTTGGTTTTTTTCACGTGCTGCATTTGAGTGCTCGGAGAACTCGGGAAAAGTGCGCAACTGTCATGAATCCTGAGGGTAATACTAGAATAAGATAAGAACTTTGTTGCTAAGGGACATTTGTCTTGGTCTTTTAGAATCACATTATTAAAGGGAACCAACCAAAAAACAAACAAATTTAGGAGAGAAATTAATTAATTATTTTCCAAAGGGGGGGGGCGCCGAAGGAGGGGAGAGAGGGGGCGGGGGGGGCCCCGGGGGCGGGGGCCCCCCCCCTCCTAAACGAAGAGCCGTTCAGAAGTGGAAAGAGTCGGT
Source organism: Atherinomorus stipes (assembly GCA_023101725.1). NCBI lineage: Eukaryota > Metazoa > Chordata > Actinopteri > Atheriniformes > Atherinidae > Atherinomorus > Atherinomorus stipes. Next base: position 153,434 of record JALJCO010010862.1, read on the forward strand.
TCTTCTTTTGGAGTTCAAGAACCAAAAGCAGCAGCAGAAAGTCTGTTTTTCATTTCAACTCCGTCTCCACTGCTTTTCCTCCTGTAGGAGTTTCACGCTGCTGCTGGAAAGTCCTGCAGAAACCGGGACCGTGACGACAGTTTGTAGCGGAGATGGGGACTCGAGTCTGGGACCCGGACTTGGGATGCATTCCCAGAGACTTCAGACTCGACGCTGGATTCCCCACATCCACCTTCATCCACCTTAAACCAGGGGCGTTGCTCGTAGGGCTGAGAAAAAATAATACACTGAAATATCGTGATACTTTCATATGCTGAAATCATACTGATATTTAAAAATGCAGTATCAATCTATTTTACTAAATCTCACGAGATTTCTACGTTCAGTCACAAAATATCGTGTGTTTTCGTGAAATCTCGCGAGATTCCATAAGATACTGATGAAATCTCACGAGATTTCGTTAGTAAAATAGATCAATATCGCATTTTTAAATATCTATACAAAATCTGCATCTGAAAATATTGTGATATTTCAGTGTATGGATATTTTTCCCAGCGCTAGTTGCTCGGCTTTACTGGGGCACAGGTCCCCATCGCTCAGGTCCTATTTTTTATCATAAACACCTATATGTAGGGCTGGACGAATATGGAAAAAAATAAAAACAAGAATATTTAGAGAGATATAGAAAACAAGAAAAATAAACAAGAATAAATAATTTTTATAAAAAAGGGTGAAAAAAAAAAAAAAAAAAAAAAACAAAAAAAAAAAAAAAAAAAAAAAAAAAAAAAAGAAAAGAAAGAAAAAAGAAAAAAGGAAAAAAAGAAGAAAGATAAAAAAAAAAAAAAGAAAAAAAGAGCGTCAATTCCTACTCCGACTCACAATCCATAAGAATAAAATAGAGGAGAAAAAAAAACATATGTTTATAAAATTAGCAGCATTATGTTCCATCTTCTCTTTGCAAACTTTTGCTGCTTCCAAAAAAAACTGCTAATGTAACTGAAATACCAAATAATACAAAAATAAAACAAATATGGTTAAAATTAACTTTGTGAGAAATAAACCTTTTTGTGTCTTCAACCTAAAGTAAAACCTATAAATAGAGTTTACAATCTAATCAGATACTTAAATTAATATTGATTCAAGTTAGAAGATGCTTTTAATTGATTACCATATTACTGTGGGAAACGCAGTCGGAGATTATTTCGCTTTGAAAAACCACAAGTCAAATATTCTGATCTACAGTTGTGCTTGAAAGTTTACGTCCCCTTCCATTAAAGATGGAAAAAATCAGCTGTCAGTGAAATAAGTTGAAATTGACAAAAGAAAGAGCAGTAAAAAAAAATAAATCAATAAAAAGGTGTGTGTGTTTTTGAACATCACAGAAAACACCTGAATGCAGTGATTGCCTCAAAGTGTTTCTCAACAACATTGCAGCTTCAGAGCCCCATCATGCTTGTTTACTTGTTTTTTGTGTTTGTTTTTAATATTTCTTTCAAACCACAATTCAAAATCAATGACAGGATTTTCAGGGATTTTTTTTTTTAATTTTCTATCACTTTTGTCAGTTTCATCTTATTTTACTGACAGCTGATTTTTTTTCCTTCTTTGATTTGAGGGTATGAATCATTTTAAAGACTGTATGTCGGTCCACTGATAACGGGAAAGCTGCTTTAATTAGTCTGGAACAGTTTTGTTTATTATTTTAAAGCAAAAATTGAAAATCAATATTTTATTTTACTGAATAATAATGTAGTATAATAATAATAATAATCACTTTTTTCAGTTTCTTTTTATATGAATTGCTGTTATGAATTTAGCCTTTTCTTTAATGGGGCGGGATGTAAACTTTAAAGCATAACTGTAACTCACTTATGTATATTTGCAGAAAAAATATTATGAATTCCAATGAGCTTATTACTAATTGTTATTATATCAAAATCAACATTATAAGATTGCTCTTTTCAGGATACTAGTTAATAATAATGCATTAAATTGGAATCACATGCACCTGCAGCAGGTCATATAATCAGTCTCATCCTCGTCATGATTGGCATTCCTCTCTGTTTGATGGGAGATCACAGATCAGGTTTTTAGGTCTGTCACATTCAGTTTTTCAGATAGAGGGATGACAGTGAGATCTTCACAATTCTGAGACCATAACGAATCCATTGATATTAAATTTATCCTGGTTGATCGCTGGGAAAGGGGTAAAATATCGACCCCAAAGTCGAACTGTTTTTACTGCGACATCTCAGAGCGCGTGATTATCGGTAATAACTGTCACATTTGTGACGTAATTGTCCCTAAATCAGTCCTAACGTGTCAAAACTGTGCAGGTGTGCAGCTCACCTCTTCTCAAAGTAGTCAGGAAACAGCTCCACTTCATTTTCTCTCTGTCTCAGTTCTTACTTTTGTTTCTTGGTAGTTTTGGTTTCCTTTCTTTGATGACTTCGGCCTCCTCACTGCCTGAGTGGCTACCGGCTACATGCTAGCAGCTGTGGACCGTTAGCAGCGCAGCTCCGGACTAAACCATTGTGCTCCGTTTAGGGGGGTGGGAGCTTATTAGAGACCATCAATCATTATTGTTGTAGAGTAGTTCTTCTTACCCCTGCCCCTCAGGGACCCCCGCCCTGCTGGTTTTCCAGATATTCCCACTTCAACACACCTGACTCAGGTGAAAGGCTCGTTAGCAGCTTGTAAAGACGTTGATGAGCAGTTGAGTTGATCTGAAGCAGGTGTGGTGGAGTTGGAAACCTGATACATGCAGGGGGGGGGGGGGTAGCCTTTACCCGAATTCCATGACTCTGTAGTTATGCAACATACTATTGATGTTAGTATTATACTAATATTCAACAACAAATGAATAAAGTAGGCTATTGTAGTTAATGGTGGCTGTGAGGACCAAACTCTCCCCCTTCACGTTACAGATACAGTCGTCCACAAAATTATTCATCCCCTACAATTAAAAGAACAAAAAAAAAAGCTAAATTCACATAGGAATTCAAATAACAGGAAACAAATAATAGATAAAAATTCACAAAATTATGATTTAGTGAAGCAAAACAAGTAAGTCAGCATTTAAAACTTGAGACGACCAACCCGCTAGCTCACTGCTAACTATTAATGGAAAATGCCATTGACATGCTAACGGAATTAGCATCTACGTCGTAACTTCAAAGATAACAAACAAAATAGGAAAAATCAATTTCACCTGGATCATAAATATCAACTGCATTTATTAAAGTACAGGCAGACGTTTCCTACGCTCTGTTTAAAGCTCTGGACATCGTCCAGAGAAAAGGGACAGAGTATTTGTCATGGAAAGCTAAAGATCAGTGCGGTTACAGGCTGCTGGGAGGTAAAGGGGGAGTACACACTTTTAATTCCTATTATAATGGAGTCCTTGAAGCAGACCACAGGCATCACATGTCAGATTACTCATTACAACTTAAAGTGACCTGAGACTTGAGGTGAAACACTTCTCTCTGGTTTGTAGACCTCCGTCTTTGATAAATCACATGCAAACATCTTTCTGCACACGTCAGACGGGACCATTACATGTTGGCTCATGTAGACGCCGGATCAGAACAGATTAGATGTGAACAGTTGCCTGGAAATCTGAAATCGGAACCAGTTCAAACTGAAGGGGAAAAGTCTCCGTGGAAACGTGGCTACTGTTGACCGCGGCATGAAAACGTGATCTGGGAATGCTTCAATCCTCACTGGAAGTGCCTCCTTTGCAGTGATTCTGGTGTTTAAATGTGCCAACACACGAAGGTCAGAAAGAGACGAGGGTTGATTTGCTTGAAGAGCCACAAGAACAAAAACATCTGCACATTTTACACAAACACCAAACACTCCACTTCTCATAATGCACTTTTAATGACATCTTTTATTTTATTTATCCTGCTGGCTATGTGATGTAATGTATAATGTGAAACATCCTCACACAGCATCACAGCAAAGTTTAGTAAATCTCCAAAAATGACCAAAGCTTGTTCGTTTCTTCTGGTTAGAAGTTGTAAATTACTTCAGCAACTGTGTAGTTTTGATTAAATCATTTTGCTGAAGCACCCAAAAGTTTAAAATGGCTGTTTTAATGTTTAATGGTGTTTTGCATTTCAAAACATTTTCTATTCATTATGTAAAACCTCTTAAATGTAACCAGTGAAAAGTGATTGTTGAGTTGAAGTAACATTAGTTGGAAACAGTCGAGTACTTTAACACCTACTGCTTAAAACTAATGAAGCATAATTAAATAATATTCTCCCAGCAAAGCCAGAAACTCTCCAAACAATCTGAAGGAAAACAAGAGAATAAAGATTCAATTCAGCATAACAAAGAACAATCATAATATGAAAGACTTGCTCAGGTTATGCTGATCCAGTGCTGCAGTCATCTGCTACACAACACAAATACTCAGTGGTCCTGAAACCGTGAACTGTGCTGCCATGGAGCATGTATACATGTTTCCAATTATTTGGATTCATTGGGCTAATCGTCCGTAACAACAACATGAACACACAGGGGACACAGGCGAGCAATTAGCTCCATTTATCTGATTTAAGCCTCAAACGCACACACACCCACTGTTACATGAGGGTAAACAGAAAGCTTCCCTCCTCCATCTGCTCCATGAGGTAACGCCGTCCCTTCTTACAGCATTTTTAAGGAGGTCAGCATGTGTGTGTGAATGTAAACCACAAAAGGAGCTGCAGCTTCTGCAGATCTGCTCCCACTAGATGGGGCAGTTCCTGCCTGACCGACTCAGTTTTCACGCAGAAAAATGAAAAATAATGAAAAGGTGAGGTGGCATGGACGGTGGGAAGAAATGCTTCAATATTCTCTGAAACTAAACTCATTTTGTTTCCAGCTGCATGCAGCGGCGCCCGCAGAGGTTTTTTTAGGGGTGGCTAATGGTTATTAAAGGATAACTTTTGTTTCTTTCAACCTGGACCTTATTTCTGTAATTTATACGTGCATTTACTCATCAGTAACAGTTCTGCATCACTCTGACTCCTTTGGACGATATTTAGATCAGTCGTAACTGTCCGGGAAGTGATGTCAGTTTGAGCAGGGATTGGATCGAGAGCAGAGAGAAGCGAGACGAACAGCTACGTTGACCAATGTAAGCCATGCGGCCGGATGGCTCCCATTGGTTAACGTCTTTGCAGCCGAGCAGCCACTAGAGTGGATGGATTTTTTATATATGTATTATTTTGGTCTTCACATGGTGTAGATTGTACGAGGGATGGGCGAAATGGACTAAAAGATGTATCACGATAATTTATCTTATTTATCACGGTAACGATAAGTGACGATAAAAACTATCAGCAAAATATTTTGTATTCTAAATCTGTCACTAAATTCTGTCTTGAAAGCCCTACAAAATACTAGAAGCCACTAAACTATATCAATTAAGTTCAAGTAGTACACCTGTACTGCAAAACTGTAGTGACACCAATCAAACAAGTCTGAAATATGAGAGACCAAATTGGCTTATTAAAAAAAACAAAGTAGTGCAACTGCAAACACAACCTGATAAATTGTCATCTCACGATAAAAACAATAAATTCAAATTGTTATTGTGGGGAATTTCTTTGACGATATATCGCACACGATAAAATATCGCTCATCCCTAGATTGTACTATAGGACCATAACCACCATCTAAATGAGCTTATTAATAATGATCAAGCTTTCAAATAGTAGTGACAGACCTGCAGGGGACTACAGTAAAACACCAATCGTCGTTCTATTTTGACAGATTTTGACATTCAAATACAAGCAATGCTGCGCTGTTAATAGTATATAAAAATTGATATAAATGAAAAAAAAATCGCATTTTTGCAGGGGTGGTCAGCTTTTTGTTCAGGGGGGCACTGGCCACCCCTTGGGGGCGTTTTTGCCTGCATGTGAATAATTAAAACTTCTACACGACTCACAGCCAGTTGTTCTTTTCGCTGTTGTGACAGGGAAGGTCATCTTCTGTAAAATACTTTCTCCATGTGGAAACCTTGGTGATAGCGATGGGCGATACCGAAATTTTTCATGCTGATACCAGTAGTTTGTGGTACTTTTTAAATTGATGCATATATTGATACCGATACTTTCAGTCCTGTATAGAAACCACATGATTCCACTGTTTGCATTAATATCTTGAATGCAAATGCAATATTAGATATAGTAAGTAAACCTGAGAACAGAAGTACTAAAAAATACTTTTAAAACAAAAATAAATTATAGTGATGATAAAATTAAACAAAAATAGATTAAAACGTCTTTTAATTATCAAATAACATAAAATATACTAACTAAAATAATCAGATTAATGAAGTGAAAAATGTTAAAATAGAATGTAAAAGTAATCATCCAAATTTACCAAAAGCTAATGTACAATAATCATCATCATCACTAACAGTAGCAGCATCATCATGACATCTCATAGGCTACCACCATCATGTGATATAGTAGCTAGAACCTGATAGGCTACCACCATCATGTGATACAGAAGCTAGAATCTGATAGGCTACCACCATCATGTGATATAGTAGCTAGAATCTGATAGGCTACCACCATCATGTGACACAGAAGCTAGAATCTGATAGGCTACCACCATCATGTGATACAGAAGCTAGAATCTGATAGGCTACCACCATCATGTGATATAGTAGCTAGAATCTGATAGGCTACCACCATCATGTGATATAGTAGCTAGAATCTGATAGGCTACCACCATCATGTGACACAGAAGCTAGAATCTGATAGGCTACCACCATCATGTGATATAGTAGCTAGAATCTGATAGGCTACCACCATCATGTGACACAGAAGCTAGAATCTGATAGGCTACCACCATCATGTGATATAGTAGCTAGAATCTGATAGGCTACCACCATCATGTGATATAGTAGCTAGAATCTGATAGGCTACCACCATCATGTGACACAGAAGCTAGAATCTGATAGGCTACCACCATCATGTGATATAGTAGCTAGAATCTGATAGGCTACCACCATCATGTGATATAGTAGCTAGAATCTGATAGGCTACCACCATCATGTGACACAGAAGCTAGAATCTGATAGGCTACCACCATCATGTGATATAGTAGCTAGAATCTGATAGGCTACCACCATCATGTGACACAGAAGCTAGAATCTGATAGGCTACCACCATCATGTGATATAGTAGCTAGAATCTGATAGGCTACCACCATCATGTGATATAGTAGCTAGAATCTGATAGGCTACCACCATCATGTGACACAGAAGCTAGAATCTGATAGGGTACCACCATCATGTGATACAGAAGCTAGAATCTGATAGGCTACCACCATCATGTGATATAGTAGCTAGAATCTGATAGGCTACCACCATCATGTGATACAGAAGCTAGAATCTGATAGGCTACCACCATCATGTGACACAGAAGCTAGAATCTGATAGGCTACCACCATCATGTGATACAGTAGCTAGAATCTGATAGGCTACCACCATCATGTGATATAGTAGCTAGAATCTGATAGGCTACCACCATCATGTGACACAGAAGCTAGAATCTGATAGGCTACCACCATCATGTGATATAGTAGCTAGAATCTGATAGGCTACCACCATCATGTGACACAGAAGCTAGAATCTGATAGGCTACCATCATCATGTGACAGAAGCTAGAATCTGATAGGCTACCACCATCATGTGATACAGAAGCTAGAATCTGATAGGCTACCACCATCATGTGATACAGAAGCTAGAATCTGATAGGCTACCACCATCATGTGATATAGAAGCTAGAATCTGATAGGCTACCACCATCATGTGATACAGTAGCTAGAATCTGATAGGCTACCACCATCATGTGATACAGAAGCTAGAATCTGATAGGCTACCACCATCATGTGATACAGAAGCTAGAATCTGATAGGCTACCACCATCATGTGACACAGAAGCTAGAATCTGATAGGCTACCACCATCATGTGATACAGAAGCTAGAATCTGATAGGCTACCACCATCATGTGATACAGAAGCTAGAATCTGATAGGCTACCACCATCATGTGATACAGAAGCTAGAATCTGATAGGCTACCACCATCATGTGATACAGAAGCTAGAATCTGATAGGCTACCACCATCATGTGATACAGAAGCTAGAATCTGATAGGCTACCACCATCATGTGATACAGAAGCTAGAATCTGATAGGCTAACACCATCATGTGATACAGACGCTAGAATCTGATAGGCTACCACCATCATGCGATACAGAAGCTAGAATCTGATAGGCTACCACCATCATGTGACACAGAAGATAGAATCTGATAGGCTACCACCATCATGTGATACAGAAGCTAGAATCTGATAGGCTACCACCATCATGTGATACAGACGCTAGAATCTGATAGGCTACCACCATCATGTGATACAGAAGCTAGAATCTGATAGGCTACCACCATCATGTGATACAGAAGCTAGAATCTGATAGGCTACCACCATCATGTGATACAGAAGCTAGAATCTGATAGGCTACCACCATATGTGAAAGCTAGAATCTGATAGGCTACCACCATCATGTGATACAGAAGCTAGAATCTGATAGGCTACCACCATCATGTGATTAAAAACTAGAATCTGGCTGCTTTCATCATTTCATTGTGTACAACTCTCAGAAGTGAAAACAAATTGCACATTTGGTATCTAAACAGTGGTATTGGGATATTTAAAAAAATATTGATTCTGTTATTTTGTCTGGCTGGTATCGAAGTATCGACTCCAGGGTATCGATATGCCCATCCCTACTTGCTGAAGAGCCCCAGGCCTGATCGTCTCGCAGCCAGAGCCCGCCATCTTGCCTGCACATCAAGCTGCAGATGAGAGGATTTCCCCCACTCGTCATCCGGACTGCTACCTCCCTGTTTTCTGCTGCATGCAACAGATGTGACTGACAAAGAGAAGCCAGACAGACGCCGCGCTCTTTAAGAGATCATTGAATCTGACACCTAAGTGCCACACAGCAGCGTTTTCCGCCTGAGGAAGACACAAGCTGATGCTCCAAACGTTGAAGCAAACACGCGGTACAACAAACACACTCTGTAGCAATCCCCAAACGTTCAGAGTCACAAGTTAACTCCCCGTTTCTGTTGTGTCAGACACATGATGTGTTACAGCGTGACTGACAGCTGAGGGTGGTGTGATGTATGCAGCCGCCTCCATGCCTCCCTGGCAGGCTTCCACCTTCATCACAGCTGTCACCAGAGTGTGACTGACCGAGACGTCAGCTGATGCTTCATGGAGACGGGGTCCACCTGCAGGGTGTGACCAGCCTACCTGCACTGCAGCATCATCTTCATCCTACCTGCACTGCAGCATCATCTTCATCATACTGCAGCATCATCTTCATCATACCTGCACTGCAGCATCATCTTCATCCTACCTACACTGCAGCATCATCTTCATCATACCTGCACTACAGCATCATCTTCATCATACCTGCACTGCAGCATCATCTTCATCATACCTACACTGCAGCATCATCTTCATCCTACCTGTACTGCATCATCATCTTCATCCTACCTGTACTGCAGCATCATCTTCATCCCACCTGTACTGCATCATCATCTTCATCCTACCTGCACTGCATCATCATCTTCATCCCACCTGTACTGCATCATCATCTTCATCCTGCCTGTACTGCATCATCATCTTCATCCTACCTGCACTGCAGCATCATCTTCATCATACCTGCACTGCAGCATCATCTTCATCATACCTGCACTACAGCATCATCTTCATCCTACCTGCACTGCAGCATCATCTTCATCCTACCTACACTGCAGCATCATCTTCATCCTACCTGCACTGCAGCATCATCTTCATCCTACCTGCACTGCAGCATCATCTTCATCCTACCTGCACTGCAGCATCATCTTCATCCTACCTGCACTGCAGCATCATCTTCATCCTACCTACACTGCAGCATCATCTTCATCCTACCTGTACTGCAGCATCATCTTCATCCTACCTGCACTGCAGCATCATCTTCATCCTACCTGCACTGCAGCATCATCTTCATCCTACCTGCACTGCATCATCATCTTCATCCTACCTGTACTGCATCATCATCTTCATCCTGCCTGGACTGCATCATCATCTTCATCCTACCTGTACTGCATCATCATCTTCATCCTACCTGCACTGCATCATCATCTTCATCCTACCTGCACTGCATCATCATCTTCATCCTGCCTGCACTGCATCATCATCTTCATCCTACCTGCACTGCAGCATCATCTTCATCATACCTACACTGCAGCATCATCTTCATCCTACCTGCACTGCAGCATCATCTTCATCATACCTGCACTGCAGCATCATCTTCATCATACCTGCACTGCAGCATCATCTTCATCCTACCTGCACTGCAGCATCATCTTCATCCTACCTGCACTGCAGCATCATCTTCATCATACCTGCACTGCAGCATCATCTTCATCATACCTACACTGCAGCATCATCTTCATCCTACCTGCACTGCAGCATCATCTTCATCATACCTGCACTGCAGCATCATCTTCATCATACCTGCACTGCAGCATCATCTTCATCATACCTACACTGCAGCATCATCTTCATCCTACCTGCACTGCAGCATCATCTTCATCATACCTGCACTGCAGCATCATCTTCATCCTACCTGCACTGCAGCATCATCTTCATCATACCTACACTGCAGCATCATCTTCATCCTACCTGCACTGCAGCATCATCTTCATCCTACCTGCACTGCAGCATCATCTTCATCCTACCTGCACTGCAGCATCATCTTCATCCTACCTGCACTGCAGCATCATCTTCATTCCTGACTGCAGCATCATCTTCATCCTACCTGCACTGCAGCATCATCTTCATCCTACCTGCACTGCAGCATCATCTTCATCCTACCTACACTGCAGCATCATCTTCATCATACCTGCACTGCAGCATCATCTTCATCCTGCACTGCAGCATCATCTTCATCCTACCTGCACTGCAGCATCATCTTCATCCTACCTGCACTGCAGCATCATCTTCATCCTACCTGCACTGCAGCATCATCTTCATCATACCTGCACTGCAGCATCATCTTCATCCTACCTGCACTGCAGCATCATCTTCATCCTACCTGCACTGCAGCATCATCTTCATCCTACCTGCACTGCGTCATCATCTTCATCCTACCTGCACTGCAGCATCATCTTCATCATACCTGCACTGCAGCATCATCTTCATCCTACCTGCACTGCAGCATCATCTTCATCCTACCTGCACTGCAGCATCATCTTCATCCTACCTGCACTGCATCATCATCTTCATCCTACCTGCACTGCAGCATCATCTTCATCCTACCTGCACTGCAGCATCATCTTCATCCTACCTGCACTGCAGCATCATCTTCATCCTACCTGCCAGCATCATCTTCATCATACCTGCACTGCAGCATCATCTTCATCCTACCTGCACTGCAGCATCATCTTCATCCTACCTGCACTGCAGCATCATCTTCATCATACCTGCACTGCAGCATCATCTTCATCATACCTGCACTGCAGCATCATCTTCATCCTACCTGCACTGCAGCATCATCTTCATCCTACCTGCACTGCAGCATCATCTTCATCCTACCTGCACTGCAGCATCATCTTCATCATACCTGCACTGCAGCATCATCTTCATCATGCCTGCACTGCAGCATCATCTTCATCATATCTGCACTGCAGCATCATCTTCATCATGCTGCACTGCAGCATCATCTTCATCATATCTGCACTGCAGCATCATCTTCATCCTACTGCAGCATCATCTTCATCATCCTGCACTGCAGCATCATCTTCATCATATCTGCACTGCAGCATCATCTTCATCATACCTACACTGCAGCATTATCTTCATC